>LACB01000006.1:0-167580 GCA_030142185.1 Penicillium thymicola
CTGACGAAAAAAGGGGGCCAAACTAAGTGGACAGGAAAAAAAAAAAAAGGGCCCACTTCTGCAATTAATGGGTCAACTGGGGGTTGTTTTTTTTCCGTGTTTCTCGTGTATAATGTACTCCTGGAGAAGCTTACTCCATATTCTCTCCTTTTTTTTGATTATTTGGTTCTGATGAAGTCGCTTACCTAGGTAATCTTACTGCCTACTAATCAGAAACGACCTAATCTTACTTTGTACTCCGTATTTGGTTTCTCATTGATACAAAACAAAAATCTGGGAAAAAATCGGTAAAGTGAAACATGGGCTGGAACGCCAACGCCACTGATGAGAAATTAGTTCTGGAGAACACAGAACATGATTATTTCCTTTTCTACTTTAGCTAGTTACTTCATGCAGGAACCATTTCAAGAGTTTTGTATTAAAGTTGCCGATCAGCTAAAGCATTGTAGTCTCCACGTTGGCTAATTGATCAAGGTCTCCAGGGCGTTAGTCCCCCTCCATTGCCCCGGGGTATGAACTTTTATCGCTTCTGTTGGTGACCCGCTTCCCGTAAAATGCTGGTTTTGGCTCAGGAGTGCCCGCAATCGGCCATTCGGCCCAATTGCTGTGTTTTACTTTCGGTTTAAGCGACATCCTTGTCTGGTTCTGCTCCGATGAAGCTGGACCGATGGCGACCATGGAAAGGGGAGTTCTTGAAAAAAAAAAATGAGAAAAGAAAAAAAGGCTCGTGAAGTAAACCCCAATTAGACCAAATACAGGTTTAACTCTGCCGGCAAGGAAGATCCAGGACGCACTTTGATATTCGTATTCGAAAAAAAAACCAAGTGCTGAATCATCCCAGCAAATGTGTTCCAGATAGTGCAGGTGCATGGATGTGGTAATCTCGCCCTCAGATCACGGTATCAACGGCGCTGTGATATTGATGCAGGAAACCCTGCAAGTTGCCTGATAATCTGGATGTGGTTGGACGCGGTGTGATTGCGCCGGACGGTGCCCATTGGGGGATTTTCTCCGGACAAAAGGGGGTCAAAGCCATGGAATATCCAACAGAATATCTTCAAGCCACAATCTGACTTTACGTGGCAGAGTCCTTTCCGGAGGCGCTAGCGGCGGCAAAGGCCTCTTCGTTGTTGTCATCCGTGCTTGGGTTTTGTTCTTCATTGATGACGTCTTTGTTTTTGACTTGCATTTCCGGCTTATCTGTGCCCTGGGGCAAATCCTGAAGGTCCTGAGCACCCTCAGACTGGCCAGCTTTCTCGGCTTTGCCCTCAATAGGCTCTTCAGACTTAGCAGCCTCGCTCGCTCCAGCGGGCTCTTTGTCCTCGGGCTCTTGGGTTTCAACAGGCAGATCCTGAGCTCCACCGAGAGACTGAGAGATATCCTTGGTATCCCCCGAGGAAGTGAGCTCATTGTTATCCTCAGTCGCTGTAGCACTCTCGAACAATACCTGTAGGTTGTTGCCCTCTCCAATTTTGTCGAATGCAGCGAGCTTTCCTTTCGCGGCAAGACGTAAAATTCGCCAGGACTTGCTGGCTTTAGCGCCTTCGGCAATCGCCTTATCCTCGTCGGTCATCGCCATATCGATGTCCATTTCATCGTCCATGATGCCCTTCAGGAACGAGTCCGCAGAAGGAACGTTGTATCGGTCGGATTCCTTGAGACGCTCAATATTGGCCAGCGCCTCGGTGTCGGCAAGGAACTTCAAATCGAGAGAGCCCATCGGGGACGGACGAAGCCGTTTGCTGGCATATGCTTTGGTGGCGTGCTCGCGGGAAGTGGTGTACTCCGCCGTCGAGATGGCCGGCCGCTCAATCAATGGACAGCCTTCGGCTTTCCACCGCACCCAGTTTTTGTCTCGAGACAAGACCGTGTCAACCATGCGATAGTAGAACTTGCCCCCGGGTCCTTCTTGCAGATATCCCTCGATGCTTTTTCGCATGCCGGTCGCCCACTTGGTATCCTCCTCGTTCAAAGTGAACCCGTAGAGAACGGACTTGTTCGTCGTATTGGTCAGGCGCGATTTGGATTTCGATGTGAGAGAAAGCACAAAATCGAGGAGAATAAGAGCCTGGACAAGAACATGTCGTCGGAAGGCAGTATCGCTGAACTCGAGGTCAAACAGATCCCGGCTGGTCAAGTACTTCGGATTGAAGCTGGTGGCGACTTCAGTGCCGTCCGCGATGCGCTTGCGCTTGTTCGACTTGCGAGCATCTTCCGAGGCTCGGGCAGATCTCTCGTTCTCCATCTCAGTGTTGATGTTCTTGAATGCAGCAAGCGTAGCTTCCATTCCGGTCTTAAAAGATGTAAACCGTTCAGCGTCGAACATCTGGCTCGGGGCAGAGAAATAGGCCTGAAGGCTCCAGAAGAGCGGATAGAGCGCGTTCAAGTCGACTTCGTCTGATTTCTTCTCATCACCAGTAGAAACAACAACCCTGGGCAATTTCGAGCTCTCAGTCTGGCCTGCCGCACCCTCCCCGGGTGCCGTGGGTTCAGCCCCTTCAGTCATTGTTGCATCCTGCTCCTTCTGCTCGGTAGATTCTTTCGAAATTTCGTCAAAAGTTGTAACATTCTCAGAGTGGAACTCGCCGCGAAGGTTAACCGAACTCTTGTCTCCAAGTGGGAAACTCTGGAAGAGATAGATAAACACCCGACCACAAAACACAGTATCTTCTGCGCGCGAGAGCCGGCGAAGAAGTTCGTTGCATGATCGTAAAATAACTAAGCTTTTCTGTTTGAAGTGTTTCTTTTGCGGGGTCAGCTTTGCGACAGATCTAGTAGATGGGGGACCATGCTAACCTTGGTGTTCCTTTCTCTTCGGGACTCCAAGTAGTCGAACACCTTGCGACAGCCATCAATGGTTTGACTATCCAAGAGCTCTTCAATGAGCCAGAAAATAAGGCCGGGTTCGCATTGTTCTGGTGGTTGTTAGAGCCGTATGGAGTGCGGGCGGAGTGCGGAGACTGACCATTATCAGAAAAGATGGAGACGATGTCAAGGAGGTTCCAGATTTGAATGAAAGCAGGGTCATCGATGGAAGTCGAGGCCTATGACGAACTGTTAATAATGCCCTGGGGACTCGAGGGTTGTACAGGTCGTACCAAAACGCGATAGAACTTCTCGCGAAACGCGATTTCCACGGCCGCAATCTTAGTCTGTGGACTTAAGTGCTTTGTAGCCTTGCCATCCTCAGACGGAACTTGCCATATCAACTCGCCTAGGTGTGTTTCGTTCAAAGGGGGTTCGATCTGCTTGTCGGGCTTCACCTGCGCGGCGCGATCCAGGAGATTGTCCACTAGTCTTTTGTAGACCTGGACACCGGCAATGTCTTCATTCGCCATTTTCTGAAGTGTTTACCCAGGCGCCTTCGTAAGGGACCCTTGAGGGGTTGTGTCAAAGTGTCGAATCGGACTGTCGTCTCGGGCGTGTTCGTAGGCGCCTTCTCGGGCGTCTTTTTGGGGGCCTTAGGAATTTCCTTGATTGCGGTCTTCAGCTTCTTCTCATGAGTCTCTTCAATCTTCCCTTTAAAGACGAGTTACAAGAGGAAGAAGAAAGTTTAGATGGGTGTAGGGAGGTGGGAAACAAAGTGGTCAGATTGATTGAGGACTGCGGCTCGGCGGAATTGAATGCCAAGACTTTTGAAAAGCTCCCCCAGCTTCACTAATTCAGATGTTCCCGACTGCGCCAATCCACCCCTCCTTGACCAACTCCAATTTATTAGGTTAAGGAAACTATTGACTCCTGCGATGGCGCAGAGTCTCGAATCCAGGCCTACAGTGGTGGACTTTCGTGAAGAAAGCCCGTGGGTGCAGCTAGCCAAGGCCCACTGGCTGAACACGAAGGTCCGCAAGGCCAAACCAGATGTCATCAAGAAGCAATTGTGGGATCCTTTGGAAGCAGAGGCTTTCAACAGTCGCTCGCTATTGATACTCGAGAACTTGAATATTCTTGAGAAGTACGTTATCTGCATTCATGCCTACAGGGCTAACGCTAACTGTTCTCCAGGTTCCTTTGGCCGACTTACACAGAGGATGCGTCGAATCATCATGTAATGTTGATTGCACTGATCGTCAGCGTGAAGAATCGGGAGCACTTGCCGATATGGGGTGAGTCAATGCGACGAGATCTATAACGCGGCGAAGCTGACAGTGGCAGATATCTTCTCCGACCGCGCCGATGACTTCTCCAATCTCTTCCACCGCATTCTCTCCATGAGCATTGATAATTCACTTCCGACTCACTCTCGACTCTCTATCATATCGTTTATTATCAGCGCCTTCCAGTCGCTCGAGAACGTCCTGATCCGCAAAGAATGCGCGCCGCTCGTTTCTATCTCGGTCTGGCACAACCTGGCCAGTGAGGAGACTAGAGATCGTATTATTGCAAAGGCCCCAACACTTAAGAAGGCATGGAGAGCCTCTGCGAAGCGATACGACGCTGGAGATGAAGCAGCGAAAGCAAAGATGCGATTCGAACGTTCATGGCTATACACGATGCTCTTGGATTTCCTTCATAGGTTGAACGGACCCGAAAAAGACCAGGCTGAGAACTTGCTGTACTGTGAACGTTTCCTTGAGCTCTTGGTTGATCTCGAAAGTCAGCTTCCCACCAGGCGCTACGTGAACACGCTGTTGAAGGACCTCAACCTTCTGTCGGTTATTCGCCTCTCACAACTCTACCGTGTGCCTGATAACGCCCTCCTTCGCGACTTCCACAGCCTTCTCAAACATTTTGTCCAGTTTGCAATTGATGATTACTCTGGTGAGGCTCTTACTCCGCAGGGAGTCTACGACCTGCATTGCCAGGAATTGGCCCAACTGCAAAGAACCTCAATGAAGTTCTTCAAAGACAAGCTCACGATTCTCGCGCTCTCCAACATGGGGTCAATTGCGCAGCGGGCGGATCTAGAGGGACAGCTATCTTCTCTAGACGAGTCGGAGCTCCAGAGCCTTTGTTCCCACCTAGGATTCCGCATAAGCTACCCAAAATCATCGCACGTCACTCCAGACCGTCAGTTCTATCTGGAAGTCTTAGCATCTTCTTATGAACGCAAGGTGCCCTTCCAAGAAGTTGTCGAGAAATTGAGTCCACTTCCGACTGAAGAAACCCTCTATGACCCGGCCTTGCTGAGGAATGAGACATACGACGGATCGAGGCCTCTGGCAATCCCAAAGTTGAATCTCCAGTATCTGAGTCTCGGAGATTTCCTTTGGCGCTCTTTCCTTCTCTACCGGTCAGAAGCCTTCTTCCAAATCCGCAAGGACATGGAGTCCCTCGTAAAACGCATGCAGCCAAAGGCAACACGCGATGGAACCTTGAACTTTGAAGGATTCTCTCGAATGGCTATTCCAATTTCAAAGCCTGCTATCATTGATGTCGCACCACCAAAGGTCGGGGCAACAACGCCGGCCTTTGTTCGAGCGGAGATCGCGATAGAAGTGGGAAGACTTGCAGATAATGTCAGGAGAGAATGGGACTCACTCCGTCCCGATGACGTTGTCTACCTTTTGGCGGTCCAGTCCAGCTCGTCACAGTCGGAACAAGGTGCATCTGAAGCCCCTCGGATGACCCACCTTCGAACGGCCGAGATCGTACAGGTACTTGACGAGCAAGGTCGCGCATTACGACAATCTACTGGCCAGGCAAATGGTTCTCAGCCCAGAGCACGATTGAGGAGATTGATCGTAAACTTGGACGCGACTGCATTCAAAGCCGACAAGGACCAGCAGGCCCACGGCAAACCGGACATTTACCCCCTCATTAACGTGGTTGCACGGAGAAAGGGCAGGGAAAATAACTTCAAGTCAATTCTGCAGACGATGCAAAAGCTTATTGTCTCTGATATGACGCTTCCTTCCTGGCTCCAGGACATCTTCCTGGGCTATGGAGATCCCGCTAGTGCTCGATACACGCAGCTGCCAAACAGACTTAGCACTGTCGACTTCCGAGACACACTTTTGGATTGGTCTCATTTGGTGGAAAGCTTCCCGGGCATTGAACCTTCGGGGGCTGAGAATGCCAGCTTTGGCCCGCCCTACGTGCTTGAATATGTTAACCAAGAGTCTGCAGCCGAGCCTCACGCGCCGAAGAAGCGACGCCGAGAACAAGCGGCCGAGACAGAGCTGGCACCTAGCAGTATGCGTGTTTCCACATACAAGCCACCAAACCCCGGTCCCTACCCCGTCGACACTCCGAAATTGAACAAGATCCGATTCACCCCGGCCCAAGTGGAAGCCATCGCATCCGGAACACAGCCTGGGCTCACCGTCATCGTGGGGCCGCCTGGTACTGGAAAGACCGATGTCACCACCCAAATCATTAACAACATTTACCATAACTTCCCCAATGAACGAACACTACTCATTGCACACAGCAACCAAGCTCTCAATCAATTATTCCAAAAAATCATTGCCCTTGATATTGATGAACGGCACTTGCTGCGACTGGGTCACGGCGAGGAAGAATTGGACACTGATTCCAACTACAGCAAGTACGGTCGAGTCGAATCCTTCCTTGACAACCGCAATCACTATCTGTCCGAAGTGATGCACTTGGCAGCATCAATTGACGTCGAGGGTGCGCATGGAAATTCATGTGAGACTGCAGGCTACTTCAATACAGTTTACGTGCAGCCAGCATGGGCCAAATTCTGGGATCGAGCCAATTCCGAAGGAACATCAAATGAAGATATTGTCGCCTCCTTCCCGTTCCAATCATACTTTGCAAATGCTCCCCAGCCCCTATTCGAAGCTGAAGCTGCGAAGGAGGCAATCATGGATACTGCTGCAGGCTGTGAACGTCACATCGCTCGAATTTTCTCTGAGTTGGAGGATATCCGGCCATTCGAGATCTTGAGACAACCTCGCGATAAAGCGAACTATCTCCTCGTAAAGGAGGCGCGAATCATCGCGATGACCTCGACCCACGCAGCAATGCGCCGGCAAGAAATTGCCAATCTAGGCTTCCACTACGACAATGTGGTCATGGAAGAAGCGGCGCAGATTACTGAAGTTGAGAGTTTCATCCCCAACGCCCTCCAAAACATGAAGAACGGCGAACTTCCTCTCAAGCGTGTTGTTCTCTGTGGTGATCACCACCAGAACTCGCCGATTATTCAAAACATGGCCTTCCGTCAATATGCTCACTTCGAGCAAAGTCTCTTCTTGCGACTGGCGCGGTTGGGTGTCCCAGTGATCAACTTGGATAAGCAGGGACGCTCACGACCTAGCATTGCAGAGCTCTTCCGCTGGCGGTACAAGGAACTCGGAGATCTTCCGGTGGTCGAAATTGCCTCCGAGTACCAGCAGGCCAATGCCGGGTTCCAATTCGACTACCAGTTCATCAATGTCCCCGACTACCAGGGTTCTGGAGAGCGAGAGCCGACACCTCACTTTATCCAGAATCTGGGCGAAGCCGAGTACGCAGTGGCCATGTATCAGTACATGCGACTCTTGGGCTATCCTGCTTCTAAAATCTCGATCTTAGCCACATATGCTGGGCAAACAGCTTTGATCCGGGATGTATTGAGTCACCGCTGTGGAAAGAACCCCATGTTTGGAATGCCCAAGATTGTGACGACAGTGGATCGCTACCAGGGAGAGCAGAATGATTGTGAGTTGACTTCCTCCTAAAGCGTATTTGCATAACTCAAAATATCAGAATTGCTAACATTTTTCTAGACGTGATCCTTTCTCTCACACGAACTCGCAGCGTCGGGTACCTGCGCGATGTTCGCCGTCTGACCGTAGCTCTCTCCCGCGCACGACTGGGTCTGTATATCCTCGGCCGACGGGAAGTCTTCGAATCGTGCTACGAACTCAAGCCCGCATTCGACCTTCTTCTGCAACGACCGGATAAGCTCATGCTCGCGCCTGGCGAGATGTTCCCGTCGTCGCGGGAAGCCAACGCCGCTATTGAGGGCACGCCGATGGAAAGTGTCGAGCACCTCGGACAGTACGTTTTTGAGATGACACAGGCCAAGGTCAAGGCTATGGATGATGGAGATATCACCATTGAGGATGCGGCGCCGGCTGGCGAAGATGGCTATTTGGACGAGGATGAGGTTATGGGAGCTGCTGATGGGGATGAAGATATTGTATGAATTGTTTCGCAAGTTAAATGGTAACAGCACCCAGTAAAGGGATTTGTTGAATTGGGACTACTCCACGTTTTCTGCTTCTTTGCATTCTGAGAGGGGCCCGGAATGGGCAGTTCATTTTACAGATTACATGGTTATCCACTACATGACAGCACTCAGTAAATGAAACTTGCGTAGAATTTCTGGTCTCAGGCAGAGTGGTATCATTTGGGGATATGAACAGACTCATTGGATTCTATAATCAGTCTTCTCTGACGACTCTGACTTCCTCTTCTCTTCGAACGTCTTTC
The DNA here is from genome assembly GCA_030142185.1 of Penicillium thymicola. NCBI lineage: Eukaryota > Fungi > Ascomycota > Eurotiomycetes > Eurotiales > Aspergillaceae > Penicillium > Penicillium thymicola. Next base: position 8,386 of record LACB01000006.1, read on the forward strand.
AATGTTCTCAATTATTTAAAGTAGATGTGAGACTTGTTCGATCAAAATGCTGCGGTTTCATTGATCGTAATACTTGATTTCGCTCTCATTGGTCCTTGAGCTTGTTCATTTCCTCCACAATATTATTGGGATCCTTCCAAGCCTGGGTCACGTACCTAAGCGACATTAGCAGTTTATTTACGGAAATAGGATAGGATACACACTTTGTGTGGCTCCCACGAGCAACGATATGTCCGTTGGGGTCCGTGAACTTGATGTTCGTGAAAGCAAGCGTCTTGCCAACTAAACGTGGCTAGTTAGTTGATGACCAACAGATCATGCAAATAGATGCGATGAAGCAGTCGGATAACGCACATTTATCACAAGTCACCTCCTGACGTTGAAAGTTAGTACCCGTTTGGTAAGACTGCGAGGGATAGACAGAGAAAGACATACGGCCAGGATTCGGTCCCCAACTTTGCCACCTGAGTTCAAGTATGTGACTAGAGAGGATTTTATTAGAAACAGAGAAGTTGGGTGGGATACCGATTTTATAAACTTACCGTTTAGGTCTGTTGACACACCTGTCGCGAACAAGCCGCGAGATGCCACAGCCAACGAGCCTCCGAGGTCGACTAGAGCATATTTTAGCCAAGTATCACAAATTGAGTGCCACGGAGAATGATCTCCTACCCATGCTTGCAATGGTTCCTCCATGGAGGATATTCAGGCGGTTCTATGTGATATAGATGTCAGAGACGACGTTCCATGTAAGAAGTTGAGTCTTTAAGAAGGTTCCCAACTATGCTTGCTGGAGAGACAGCAGCACAAAGAGACATACTGTATGCTGCTTCTGAATATCCAGCTCAAAGTTGACCACACCGGGCCTAGCGGCTGTAACACGGAGCTATAGTAGAGGTCAGTGATTAGTTCAATGAAACTGCTAGTAAACCGGCTCAGACTTACATTATTCAATAGCCTTCAGTCGAATTGAAGGGAGATGTTAGTTCTTTTCTTATATCTCAAAGGTAAAGACAAGTTGGGACGAATTCCATACCGAGGCTCCAGACCCGAGGTAGCTCGGAAGGATTCCCAGACCTATAGATAGCGATATGCATTAGTAGGAAGTGAATGATAGGCAATGAAGGTCTTGAATAATTACCGAGCGGACAAATTTAAGAGAAGCCATTTTCTAAAAAAAAAAGTGACAAATTGGCAAATGTCCTGGAGATTGAATGATATAAGGAGGAGTTAACAGGTCCAACATTCTACTTGACTCGGCGACTCGGGAGCACCCCGGAACTGCACTTTATGGCCGCTTTGGTCACCGTACCATCGTCATTTCATCCATCCACTTCATCCAGACACTTTCTTCTCTTCAGTTGCCTGAGAACTTGGTTTCTCACAGCTCAATATGGCGAGTGCAACGTCCCGTCCTCTGGAGTACCTGGAGGGTCTCCCAGGGACGACTTTTTATAAACTATACCAACAACCATCCACAGCCCTTGCGATCTTCCGGCGCATGCTGCCTGATCTAGGTACATCGAGCTCACCCACACGCAAGAGGATGTTGTGCTAACAGTGCATATAGCAAAATGCTTTGTGATGGCCCTACTATATCTCAAAGACCCTCTTCCAACAGCTGATCTGGAAGTTTGGGTCAACTCAGAGAGCAAGAAGTGAGTGGCTTACCTGAAAGGTCTGGCTCCAGTCATTACTGACAGTGTTCACGCAAGGGAACGGGATAATGCGCTTTCAATATTGGGTCGACTTCACATTCTATCTACGACCCTCACAGGTGAAAATGTCCGCGCATACATGATCACTAACCCATTCGCTGCTTCGCTTCGACAAGCTCTGATGGGCGCCGAGGACTCTCACTCTTTCGGTGTATTCTCCCAAGCCCCGGAACACACCCTGATCTCGATTGCAGACCTGGACGAATATGCTAGACGGCAGTGGGAGGGTGTTATGGGTTACATGGTTGGGACTAGTGCCTTGAGTGGTCAGCGCGACGCGGTCAATTTGAGCAAGGGTGTCAAACAGCTTCTCCAAGCGGGACACCTAGTTGAGATCCGAGGCAACCGTGTCGACATCACCAAAGACGGGTTCGGATTTGTGCTTCAGGACGTGAACACCCAGGTCTGGCATATCTTGATTCTTTATGTCGAGAGCGCCGAGGCCATCGGCATGGATAGCGTCGAGGTTCTCTCATTCCTGTTCCTTCTGAGCAGCCTGGAACTCGGATCGTCTTACGACAAAAACCACATGACACCAAACCAGCTTCGCACTCTCGCGGACCTCGCCGATTTTGGCATAGTCTACCAGGAAGACGCCGACGCGACACGCTTTTATCCCACCCGTCTCGCAACTACACTTACATCTGACTCGAGCGCTCTGAGTAACCCTGTCACAGGCTCTCTCGCTGGGCCAGCGGGGCCGTCTGGTGGCTCTAGCTCTGGGTTCATCATCATCGAAACCAACTACCGACTCTACGCCTACACTTCATCACCCCTACAAATCTCCCTCATCTCCCTCTTCACAAACCTCAAATACCGCTTCCCTAACCTAGTCACCGGCAAAATCACCAGACAGTCTGTCCGTCGAGCCATCGAGATGGGTATCACTGCCGATCAAATCATCTCATATCTATTATCGCACGCGCACCCACAGCTGCGAAAACATAGCGCCGCTCAATCCAACGGCAAGGGTGTCCCGGCATCTGTGCTCCCGCCTACCGTGACAGATCAGATCAGACTATGGCAGCTCGAGCGGGACCGTCTCCGGGCTACGGCGGGCTTTTTGTTCAAGGATTTCACCAGCTTGACCGAATATCAGGCCCCTTGTCAGTATGCCGCGGAGATTGGTGTTCTGGTTTGGAAGTCAGATCGGAAGCGCATGTTCTTTGTCACGAGGCATGAGCAGGTGGCTGCATTTTTGCGAAGTCAAAAGGTAGGCGGGAAGTAACATAGTCATGCAAGGCATAAGACTTTCAGTCATTATGAATTTGACAAAAGCAGAAGACAAGATCTTCGGGGTGTTATGGATACTGGAAAGCATGTTACGAAATTACGACCCTTGGCCGTGCGGCTGTCATATAAAAATTGTACAATAAACAATGAAAGAAGATTATGATCGAAAGAGAGACTACCACATGTCATATACATCCGATTTAATCCTCTGAGCCGGATTCTGAGAAATTCCAAAATCGGATAAAGCTAGCAGTTCGTTGCCCATTTCCGAGTCAAACAATAATGGTTCTTTTGTGCTCTTTTTTGTGGACAACTTACAGTGCGACGGGTTAATCACTGCCCTACTAGGCCGACTGATGAAAGAAATGCAAACTATCAAACTGATGAGCAGGGGCCTAGGCGCCCTTGTAAAGCGGTGGCACCCCAATTGAGTACGTACTGCTACCTACATACACCTACGCACCAATCTTCTGCTTAAAAGTCGCCCACTTACCCCCAACCCTCCCCCGATAAGTAACATAGGTATTGCCCCCAACATCATCTGGCAGAAGAACCCTAACATCCGAGACCCTCGCCTCGGCCGGCAGCTTCGGCACAAGCAAATCCTCATTCCGAGGCAGAATATACCCAACAGACGAATTGACACAGACATTGCCAGCATAAAAGTCCCCCTCTTCAATCCTAATAATCTCCTCCACAACATTCGCCAAAAGCGAACCATTCCACAGCCCCTCCCGATGCGGCGCAGCCCTTAACATCCTCACAGCCTGCCGCCGGATCCGCGGAACACGGCACTTGATAGCCGTGTAATAAACAGGTGGGATGTACCCCATCTCAATGGTGAACCCCTCCTTAGCACAGTCCAGTGCCTGCATATAGTGATTGATTATGGAGGATTTTTCAAGCAGTTCTAGCAGAGAAGCTTCTAGGATCGTGTTCATGTCGGACACCTCCTTGAAGTCCTGGAAGGTGGCTTTCAGCTCGTCGGATGCCCTGGCTATCTTAAAGAGATCATTTCCGTGGAATGCTGCTACTGACCAGCTTTTCCATATATCGAGGAAGCCGGTCATTATTCTGATGAAGCTCTCGGTGTAACCGTCGAAGATCAGCTCGGATTCCACTTCTTCTGGCGCGAGGCAGGTTGAAGCCATTATTGTGGCCATTTCATGGTGCACCCGTAGGAGGACGTAGCCGGTTTGGTCTTTCCTTGATATCTTGTTGGTTTCGAGGTGTGCGACCGAGGCGGTGTATGTTTTACGCCAGAGGGATAGGTCTGCGAGGATTTTGCTTTGTGTGTTGAGCATTTGTTGGTTGTTGGTTGGGGTCTGGGATGCGTGGTGGTCGTGGTAATGGTTTTTTAGACAGTGGACTCTGTTCAAGAGGTCGTCTAGGCTTCGTCTTGCTTTTAGGGGGGAGGTAAATGTATGAGGCAGACTAGCGGTTTGCGGGTCTGTTGTTACAAGATACACGTGTGAAGGCACATGGCCGAACATGGCTGATTGAATTCCTAGTCGGGAATAGGCGTCGACTAGGGCATTGTAGGCGAAATCTTCTTCGGGGGATATAATTCTCGGCACCATGGATGACGGAGAACGTGTTGCGGATATATCGGAGAGAAGCTTCATGCCATATTGGAGATGTGCACACCCCATCTGATACTGCCCACGCATGTATTCTAGAATGATAAAGAGCATGCATGTAATCAGCGCTACCCGGAGAGAATAGCTATTGTTGGTTGTATTGGTGCGTAGATGTTGAATTGCCTTGTTATATTGCGTCAGAGTGAAACGCTCCACATCATATTTATTTAGCCCGGTGAAATATTGCTGCTGGAACCGATGCGTACAAGCCAAGGCAATGACAGCATGGCGCGCAGCGGGCTCCTGTGCGCTAGCTTGGAAGATTAAGGTCTCCCAGAAGTCGGACGGAAATAAACCAGCGAACTTCCTTGCAGTTCGTGCGATCAGCCAGTCGAAGCACAGCTGTTCCTCGTGGCCGAGATTGCCAGCTGGAACCGGCGTGCAGTAGACTGATAGAGCGCGGTTGTTCTGTGGCTGCCCATATGTAGTTCCACCTCCTCCCCAAATACCATAGCCGTCGCAGACTCGGTTGGTTGATACACAGCGTCGGCAAGCTGGTCGGCCTTCGTCACATTTGACTCGGCGGATCCTTGACCCAATTAGGCAGAGCTAAAATGAGGATGGGCAAATACTTACTTGCAGGTTTTGCATCCCGTTTTGGACTTTTTGCGGAGTGGGGTTTGTCTGTGCATATCTGCCGTTGAGGAATAAGGCAACATTAGACTCTCGGCTGGTTGAAACTTAATGTAGTTCAGGTTAGCTCCGAACGAGAAATATCAACTGTGGATAACCCGAATAACCCTGGAACGCATGCCAAACGTATCAATAGGTAGGCGGTGGTGTGCTTGGCATGGATCGGAGTTACACGGAGTGGAGTTGATCGGAGTTAATCCTTAATTACGTGGAGATATGATTGGTACGCTCGCTTTCAATGTATTCTTATTGGCTGGGTGTACTTAATGGATCCACCTGGGCATACAGCTGGGCAACATGCGAAGTATGTTGTATATCGCTCCAAGGGGGGGAATGGCGTCCTTTCGAATGGCCTCGGCCTGTGAATAGACTCGAAAATCATTGGAATTTAGAATTGAAGAGACATTTTGAGCTACCTGTAAAAATATAAAAAGCCCTGGGATTCCTGCTAAGGGGATATTATCTTTTTTCCCCTGCAATACTCTGATTATATTGTTCACATCTTCCCACTAGTTTTCAGCCATGCCTCTTCCAACTCGATCTCTTGGACGCAACGGCCCTCCAGTCCCTGCAATTGGTCTCGGACTCATGAGCCTCGGCAGTATCTATGGATTTGCCGGTTCCCTAGAAGACAAGGTAGCTTTCCTCGAGCATGCCCATTCGATCGGGGCGCGATTCTGGGATACAGCCGACATGTACTTTGACAGCGAGGATGCAGTAGGAGAGTGGGTGAAGAGGTCAGGAAATCGTGATGACATCTTCCTGGCTACCAAGTTTGCCATCCAATATGACGCCGCCACAGGTGGTCAAACAGTCCGCTCTGACCCCGAGTATGTCAAGGCTGCTTGTGAGAATAGTCTGAAGAAACTCGGGGTTGAAGCCATTGATCTCTACTACTGTCATCGGGTAGATGGCGTGACACCTATTGAGAAGACTATCGAGGCTATGGTTGAGTTGAAGAAGCAAGTCACACCCCATTGGTTTAAGAGGCTCTAAAACTGATAAACTATCAGCCAAGGCAAAATCAAGCATATTGGATTATCTGAATGTTCAGCTGCAACTTTGCGCCGTGCCCATGCCGTTCACCCCATTGCCGCGTACCAGGTAGAATATAGTGCGTTCACCTTGGAAATCGAATCGTCCACCAACGATATTTTGGCTACTTGCCGTGAACTTGGTATCACTGTCGTTGCCTACAGCCCCGTTGGCCGAGGTCTCTTGACTGGACAAATTCAATCGTTCTCCGATATTCCCGAAAATGATTTCCGCCGCCACCTCCCCAAGTACGCACAGGAACACTTCCCGAAGATCCTTGAACTAGTTCAGGGGCTGAAAGATATTGCCAATAACCACGGCAGTAGTCCTGCCCAGGTTGCTATCGCATGGCTTCTTGCTCAAGGCTCTGACATCATCCCTATTCCCGGGACAAGATCTATCAAGAATCTTGATGAGAATACCCAGTCCGTCTTTCTTAATTTAACAGATAATGAGCTGCAAGATATTCGGGCGTTGGTCTCGCAGACTGAGATCCCTGGATCGCGGTATCCCGCTATGTGAGTTTGTCCTTGTAGTCCACGTGGACATGTTGCTAACATTATCTCAGGATGATGGACAGCATATTTGGTGATACTCCGCCACTCTAGGTCTAGCGAAGCCTCTTCTAATTTATCTTGATCTGCGATGTAGTGATTTTGTTTAGTGTATCGTACATTTATCCATTTATCTACCAAAAACTTGCTCTGCCATCAACATGAAGGATTTATACCGAGTGGATTTTTATTCAAATTGTGCCTGTTGTATACATACCCAGCTGGGAATTCTCGCGTGGCTTACTGATTGGTCACTATGAGTCCATAGCTTGGATCACTCATGTTGATTGGTCAATTTTAGAACACATTTGCGCGATTCGGAAGAGGGTCTAATGAACGACCAAGGTAGTTAATACGTGGATAAATACTTCGTCAAGGAAGCACAAAGTCTAATTCTTCGAGTATCTAAAGTGGAGTGGATGTCGCGTAAGATCACATTCAGAACTAAACCGATCTCGCTCTTTTTAGAGAGACTGGGCGCTGTACCTAACCCGAGGGGACTAGTAATTGGCCACTTTGAGTACACCTTCAGTCTTTTGCTCTAATTGGTCACTATGTGTTCAATTTTATTTCCTACCATTGATTGGACACATCCAGGACATAATAGAAAGGTATATTATGCTTTATTTATTTCGTTACGCCCTCTTCAATCAAAATCTTGTTCACAGCCTCTGCCGTCATTCCCGTGGGAGACATAGTAAGGAAAATCAAGTATAAAACCTTGCAAAGATTCAATTTACTGGTATCAAACAATCGCCTTCTCCCTTAAATATTTACAGATGATTCCAAGACTTGAAAAATGAAGCACCCAGAGACGATAGCGCCAAGGTCCAAGCACAGTTCATCCACGACGGATGCTTTGGACACCTTGTATAAAAAAGAGACGCTCACCGGCAACGAACACTCTTCTACCTGCGAGGTTGAAAACACGTCGCCGCATATCCCAGCAACAGCCGATCTAGCACCTCTCAACATCGAGATCACATATCCCGAAGGTGGTCGTAATGCTTGGTTGGTGGTATTGGGTGCGTGGTGTGGCTTGACCTCATCACTGGGTATCTACAACACATCTGGTGTGTTCGAGGTCATTATATCCAAAGTGATATTACCGGAGGCTTCTTCATCTACTCTTGGCTGGATATTCTCAACCTACGCTTTCGTGAACTGGGTCTGTGGAGTACAGATCGGACCGACCTTTGATGCCATGGGCCCGCGTGCACTGATGGTTGCCGGGACTATTTGCACGCTAGTTGGCATTTTTACACTCAGTGTCTCCACAGGTAAGATCGGTTCTCACTTAATATCACATGCAATCGTTCATGCTCGTACGCTCTGCTGATATACATGTTCCCTTGCTAATGACGATATAGAATATTACCAGATCTTCTTGTCATTCTCCATTATGACCGGCATCGGCTCATCTCTTCTCCTGACCCCATCAATGGGCTCCGTCGCCCATTGGTTCATGGAGCGTCGCGGCCTCGCCAGTGGTGTAGCATTCATAGGCGGCGGTTTTGGTGGTGTTCTCTTTCCCCTAATGATACAATCACTCCTCCCTCAAGTTGGCTGGGGATGGTCGATCCGAATCCTCGGATTTGTGCTTCTTGTACTCTGCGCTATCAGCGTGGCATTTTGCCGGAGTAGAATCCCTCCCCGAAAGGGAGCTGAAACGACTTGGCGAGATACATTGCCAGATTATAAAATATTCCTGGATGGAACAGGAGCCATGGCACTCACAACCTCCGGAGTTCTTTTGACGGATTTGGCTTACTTCATCCCAGTTACTTACATACCACGTTACTATATCGATCGACAGCATCTGTCTGACGAGGAGGCCCTGAAGGGGTCGTCGGCGTTTGCGTACCAGCTTCTCGCGATTCTCAATGCTGCTTCGTGCGTTGGCCGATACGTGGCGGGCGATATGGCGGATCGATTTGGCCGATACAATACCATGATTGTTTCGTTGTTTTTCTGCACGGTATCAGTTCTAGGTTTCTGGCTACCAGATATCCTCGCACCAGACCTCGATTCTTACGCACTACTGGTAGCATTTATCCTATTATTTGGGTTCTGCAGCGGTTCAAATGTTAGCTTGACACCAATATGCCTGGGTCAGCTTTGCGAAACTCAAGAGTATGGTCGATATTACGCGAGCTGTTTTACGGTAGTATCCTTTGGGGTACTGGCAAGTATCCCCATTGCCGGGGGTCTTTTAGATGCGGCGGAGGGCACAGGGAAAGAAAAGTATTGGGGAGTCGCTCTTTTTGCTGGACTCAGCTATGCGGGCGCTTTTTTGTCTTTTCTATGGGTCAGGATAAAAGTGAAGGGGAGATATTGGAGGATAAAGTGGTAAAACTCCAGGTTTTCGCGGATGCAGAGACAACAATGTATTCACAACAATGTATTAGATCAGCCCTGACTCTTATATACCAGGGCTGATAATGTTTCAATGCAACACGTTTCCGAGACTTCTATAGAATCGGGAATATTGATAATCTCAGGGAGACTGGTTTTCCCCCGGGCGGTGAGTCTCCCAGAGCAGCGGTGCGCCACTTCCGCATCCTCGAGCTTCCCGTCCCGAAGGGTTAACCTTCGGAGTATTCCAAGGGTCCTTACATTCCAATGTAAAAATATATATATATATATATATATATAGTCCTCTCACCATGCAAGCACAACCTTCGACATCGATCGTTTCCGATCAGTTCCAAACTTCCCACGCTCGTTGGCGCGCCCTCACACAACGCACTCCTTCCTCCCACTCTTCCTTTCTCTACGGCGTCAAATCTACCAAGATCTACTGCCGCCCGACCTGTCCCGCACGCCTTGCTCGAAGAGCCAATGTTGTCTTTTACGACACAGAAGATCAAGCGCGACGCGATGGCCACCGGCCGTGCAAGAGATGTCAACCAGATAATACGAGCTTCGTTGGAGAGAGGGAGGAGGTTGTCATAAGGGTTCTAGCGCTTTTGCGGACTAAGCGAGATGATCATGGCCTGACAGTAAAGCGGGGTCTGAAGGGGGTAGCACAAGAGGTCGGTGTGACACCGAGTTATCTTTGCCGTGTGTTCAAGAGGACAATGGGGCTTACACTAGGAGCGTACATGAGAGAGTTTGAGAGAGAGGTAAGTGAGGACAAGACAGAGAGGGAGGCCCGGTCTCCCATCACAGTTGAATCTGGTATGGGTGCTGCCTCGACGGGACTCTGGACCCCAGAAACAACGACAGGGAGCCCCATGGCACCGGTCGAGGGTCCGAAGGACGAGTCGGCAGAGCAGCAAGTGGGCAATGCTGCAGAGGCTCTGGACTTGAACTTCGATTTCGACGAGTGGTTCTGGGCTGGTGGCTTCGTCCAAGAAGACTTCTGGAATGAAGGCGCCTTGAATGATAGCTTGCACGCAGAGGCTTTGAATGATGGCGTGTACAGATGGGATATATAAGGTATCAGGTGGTTGATCGTGTTTGGGTATATACATCCTTGGAACAACTGTCATATTTGGTACATAGTATTTTCACTATTGGTGTGCTTTCTTGTATACTTGAAAGTTTTTTATTACCTAGCGTCTTCCTATTCTCTGATAACCAGTTCATTCCCTTGTCATTCATTCCCTCGTCAGCTAAGATGGCCCTATTCTGGTCTTTATCTTTGACATCCTTCACATTCATGCGTATGTTTCGGGTACTTTCATTGGTATTTAATCAGTAGCCTCGGGAACGTCTAATTACCGCGTATAACAAGCATATAACACACCCAGCATTTCAATAAGGCTATACATGATCAACCATTCCTCTAAATCTGAACCTGTTCTAACAATTATAAATGGAAAAAAGTTGTATAGTTGTATAAAACTGCGAATCTACACCATAGTCTCAGCCTTGGCCTATATAAATAGACCCCTAGGAACATACAGTATCTCGTATATATCTCGTATACAATATTATTGTGACCCCTCGCATCATCGAAAGAAACACGGCAAGTGGGTCAGATTATAATACCCTTGTGGACGAATTATTGATCTTCTTTACAATAAATTCAGACTAACTATTACTATCTATTACTATTATAATACGGAGTACGAAGTACATTTAGTCCACTTGGCACCCCTTTGGGGGGGCCAGGACCGGGGCGCGGAAACCAGCCTCCAGCAAATTAGGGGAAACCCCGCGCCACTAAAAAAAAAATAAAACACCTCACGGTCCGTGTGTTCTCTCCTCTTCCCAACCATATCAGATCTTCCCAATGAGGTCATGTCCTCACTCAGCAATGCCAGTCCAGGGAACTGGATTACCGGCAGCTACACAGGCAACAGTATTGGTGTCCGTATCACGATCGCAACATTTGTCGGAGTCGCATGGTACAACGTGATCGAGCTAGTCGTGCTCATCTTCCTAACCTTCAAACGCTATGAAGGCCCCTATTTCTGGAGTATGCTGGTGGCCAGCGTTGGAATCCTGCCGTATTCGATCGGCTACTTGATCAAATTCTTTAATCTGACGACTGCAACTTGGGTGCCCGTCACGCTGTTAACAATCGGCTGGTGGACCATGGTAACCGGCCAGTCGTTCGTGCTGTATTCGCGCCTCCACCTGGTGATCCAGAACTTGCGCGTATTGCGCATGGTGAGAACTATGATCATCTCGAACATTTTCCTACTACATATACCCACGACCGTCCTCACATACGCGGCCAACTTCTCCAGTTCTGCCGCCTCGGTTGCCGGGTACGATGTCATGGAGAAGTTACAGCTGACGGGCTTTTGTGTGCAGGAGGTTATTATCTCTGGGTTATACATGTGGGAGACAAATCGCATGCTGCGCTTGAATCAGGACCATGTTAGTCGCAAGACTATCTTGCAGCTGCTCGCCGTCAACGTGGCTTGTATCCTCATGGATATCGCGTTGATGATCATCGAGTTTAGGAACTACTATATCTACCAAACCACCCTCAAGGCCACGCTGTACAGTATCAAACTGAAACTCGAGATTGCAGTCCTCGGCAAGCTGGTCAATATCGCCCACCAGCACATGTGGAGATCCTCGTCTTTCACTACTGGCGCCGGGCAGTACCCGTCTTTCGTTGATCCAAGCCGTGCCTTGCACGATTTCAGCCATGCAGACTCTCTGGCTACCAGCTCAGGATCCAAAGGCCGCGCGTCTGGAACCGAGGCTATCGACAGCGACGTTCGATGACCTTGGGTGTATCTCTACCTCTCTCAAAGTCCTCTACCAAGCCAAATACCCAACCCGGTCCATCCCACAATATTGCGATATCACCTGCTGTGCGTGAGGCGATCATCGCCCGAAGTGGCTCCACTCAACCGTCTCGCCAACGACGACGCAACGGCCAGCATTCGCCTCGCGCCTGTCGTTCAAGCTTTGACCTCCCCGCTGAGGCTGAGGCTTAGCTGAATCGGTAATCAGCCATGGAATACCCCGCACTGCCTCGCCTACATTGAGTCATTCCTCCCAATGACCGAGAGCGAACAAATTGGCCACATGGAAAGCGAATGTATTTTCAAGCATGCTGGAATGCCCCCGGCGCAAACCTGGGAGAAACTAGTATTTATCTTCATCCGGCAGAGATAGAACATATCGGAATGCCATAGTCTCATCGCTCTGAGGCTACCTTTGAAACATGTCGAGCCTTCTGGTAAAAATAAATTTCTACTTGGAAAGTCATCGCTGAGTGTAGATGTTAGGGGAGGTACACTGTTCGTCTTTCTGTAGGCCCCAGGACGCTTGTGCACTGCATACATTAATGTATACTATAAGATAACATGTTATTTTGTTAGGCGAGTATAGACAACTATGTGTTAAGAAAGGCGATAGTTTCTAGTCCCGAGGTCTAATCGTCCAGGGACAAGTAACTTGGATGTTTCTCCAGGGTCCTTTTGACCTGATTTCCACTTACTTTTTCACAGTTGTATAGTTCCAACCGAGATTCCGTCTTCTAGGCGATGCACAATAATATATCCCGTCCGATATTAACAAACTCAGCCCCGATAACGTCATGTTCGTATTCCAACCGAAAAAATCCCGAAGAAAAAAAAAAAAGTCAAACGAAAAGTCCAAAATCCACGTTTGTGTCCTTTGCCGATCCGAGGCTGAAGCGCCTACAACCGGCCCGGTGATGTCGGGAGTGGGGGAGATAGCGGATATTGCACACACAAGTCGTTGAACATTTGAAGTGAAAGGGAAAAAAAAAGAAAGGGTATATTTGTCTATGTATCTGTATCTGTATCTATAGCTGTAGCTGTAGCTGTATCTGTATATTTATAATTTATAAGTCCAAAGAAACCTCAAGATCCTTTCCGACCACCAACTTGATCATGCAAGTAAACCCGGCCCTCAGTATTGACGAACCCACCAATTCCGAAAGCGGGGATAATACGACACATGCGGAGTAGTGACGCGCCAATCCAGTCGCGACTGACACGGCTGATCCGGTCTTTGGTCGGCATCACCTGTGGCCGGTTGTATAGATCTAGGCCGAGTAGATGAATTGGTGTGCTGATGAGTTGGATAGAGGCTGGGATAGCGAGCTGCGCAATCAGGATCTTGAGGTATTCTTGGGAGGCGATGGAGTCCGGGATCGATGCTGAGACCATGGCGGGGAGACTGAAGGAGCCAAAGATTGTGAGAGCATCCCGGACGAGGAAGGCGGAGTATGTTGCTACTGGGATTCGAGTGCGGCCGATTGAGCGGGCCGTTTTAGGGGGTGAGGTTGTGTTGGAGGTAGAGGTAGAGGCAGAGGCAGAGGTGGGAGATGGAGTCGGGCTTGGTGGGGTTTTGTTGTTTGTGGCTGGCACGGAGGTGTTGCCGTGGCCGAATAATTGGGCGAATTTCACGTCCTTCCAGATGCCCACGGAGGAGTTGACTATGAATGTTGAAGCGAAAGTGGTCATGCCGGCGATGGCATGGTCGATCTTCGGGTACCACTTGCTCAGGATGGTCTCTGAGGCATTGGCTGTGGCGAAGGTTGCGGTGTAAAGGGACCAGACAAGGAGACTGGGTCGTGATGTTAAGAAAGTTGCAGGCTGTGTGAGGGAGAACCAGAGGTGTCTGCGGAATGCCGGGAAGAGAGGTTGGTTGTAGAATGATTTCTCAACGACGAGTCTAGGCGAGACTGGTCAGTATATGTCGATAAGATGGAATCTGACTTGGCTTTACCTGTCAAAGATCATCACCGCGGGCGTTATCAATGTTGCTGAACCTGCAGCAACGACTACATCGGCCGCCAATAGTTCCGCCATCCGGCTTTTGGTGTGCTGGATACCGAATGGCATGGCCTGCTCTTGGATTTGCTGTGTCATGGCTTATAATGTATGGTTTAAGCAGGCAATGCTATCATAATCTGTTCGTGACCGTCTGGCAGTCTGTTGAATTCGTGATGTAGAGACACGCCCGGGAAAGAATTGGTAAAGCTGCAATCTAACCGGACTGGCACTGTTAGATCAAATAAATCCAACGCGGGGCATTCCATGAGATAACTTACTGTGGATCAAATGTTGATCAATGGAACGGGTTAGGGCTGCGCGACTTGGGGTGCACTAGAAAATAAAAGGAGGGAGAGGAAGAGAGTGAATAGAAGAAGAAATTCCCCTCCGTAGATATATACCCAGCACTCTTTCTATAATGTAATGCCAACATCTTATCGAGAAATCAAGCACCATCGACATTTATAGATCGCCGGCTCAAAAAGACAACGCGTCGGCCAAGCGAACCAATCACAGTGTCAACCGGGCCGGCGGCCGGTGCTTGATACGGGCCGGTGATTGGTGCGGTCGCCGCGCCGTGATCGACCTGATTAACTCAGGCACGAGATTCTAGAAGTTGGAGTTGTATTGTACTACGGAGTACTCCCTGAGGAATAGGAGTGTCCAGCACAACGCGTATGCTTGCCTCAACCGGACTGATGTATAGTTCTTCCCCGCATTCCCCCGATCTCAACATTATTTCCTTACTCTATGTTATTTGATGAGTTTTTTCCCCTTCTTTTCACCGACTTCTGCAGAGTGGGGTTACGATTCGCCTTTAAAATCAGGCAGTAAAAAAAGAGATGTGGTTTTCGATCTGCATCCTGACATGTCCCTGACTAGTACAGCCTCACTATGTTGTAATACGAGTAATGTACATGACTATGGGGAGAGATAGAAGAAAGAAGGTTGATTGGCTATGAAGGCAAGCGGGAATGTCCCCATTTCTATGTACTGTACTTTAAAAGGGTCAAATTGCAAATAAAAAAATGTAGAGAAAGCAGCCCTGGAGACACTGACTGCATGAAAGCTTAACAATACCCCGATAAAAGCTTCGTCTCTGATTCTCCAATAGCCGGACATCAATAGATAGGAACCTCGAGGGATATACATGGTCATACATTTCCACTTGTGCATAGACCCTTTCACTTCGTGGTATTATGATTGACTATAAGCGTCACATTCCATGTCGCCCAGGCTATACCCACGGATAATATGATACACCAAATATTGTCGGGATACAAGTCAAGATTTGGGCATTAAAGATCGATTTCGAGTGACAGTTCTGTGTGAGCATCACTGGGCACCAATACACCAGCAAGTGGACCCAATAAGAATTCCTCAACAGTTCCACTTTGGGAGTACCGACGCCGTGGGGTTTGGGGTGATGTGTCACTGGGTTTCTGGGTTTCTGACTCATAGCCAGCCCGTTTCTACTACAATATACGTTGTATGCCTAACTCGTGAGTTGAGAAGCAGTGCATCATTTACGAAGACATTTGGTTGGCGTCGTTTTTAGATTGTTACAAGATACTTGCTTTGCTTATCCACGGGCATAGGACCGGAATTTCACTAGAAGTAGAGAACTGAAAATAGAAGGAATGTAACAAAACTAATCTAAGTTCATTCGGTGTTGTCTGCCGGTACCGCAATATACGAGCCCAGTACCATTGTAGGGGAGTATATCCTGAGTACGAGTGCCTAAAGATAGATCCTTCAAAGTATACATATCCTCGCTGTTGGGATTTTGGTTCTGTCATTGTTCGTGCTTCTATATAAAGATGCCTGAGCTATACGCCGACAATATCTAGTTTATTTTACAAATCATGCCTTGGAGAACTTGTATGGGACCAATCTCCTGAGCACTCTGAGGTGGTATCTAACTTGAAGGCATTAAGATCAATGCGACAAAGTTCTAGGTTAGACTCTCGACCTCGGTTTATATCCGCAATGAATCATTTGATAGTCAAGTCGAACCAGAAAAGAATGCTTTGGTGTGTGTCTAAGCCAATTCTCTCCCAGAAGTCTGCGGTACAATCTATTACCACTACGTGACGCTGACCCTATTTCCCATGCCTTAATTCTCACCTTTCTATATCATATGGAGTTGGGCTAATCTAGCCTTTGGGGATATCATGAGCAGTCCGAGAAACTGTTCATGACTTTGGACTTATGACTTTGGGCAGTAAGAAATTACTTGATCAACAATGTATAGAAAAGGTTAGTACATGTACCTCTTCCGCAGCAGTTTCCGTTGTAGAACCATGGATGCGTCCATGGCTCATTCCGTAGATGGACTAACCCCGAACCCTAACTCCGCATTTAGATAAGCCCAGAACCTTCTCCACATTAGTCACATGGCGATTGTAAGGTTGCCAGCCGCGTTCTATTAGATCGCATACTCGAATATCTCTAATTTATCTCACGGATTCTCCTTTTCCTGTGTCATACTCTCAAAGTCCAAAGACAAAACACAATAATGCCCCCTATAACCGTGTCCAAAGGGCGCAGCCCCTCCCGCGACCCAAACGAAACCTTCACGGAAATGGCCGACACAGACCTAGAATCCCTAGGCCGACACTGCCAATACGAGTACTGCGGCCAACTAGATTTCCTCCCCTTCCGCTGCGAATCCTGCCGCAGCACATACTGTCTAGACCACCGAACCGAAACCGCACACCAGTGTCCCCGAGAAGGCGAATGGGCCCGCCGCCGCAACGGAACAAACAACACCGGCCAGGAAAACCGCAGCGCCCCCGAAAAGCCATCCATCTACAATACCGACCAATGTGCCCACACCCAGTGCAAAACCCTCATAAACACCCTCAAAGACCCTGCCGTGCGCTGCCCCCAGTGCAACCACCAATACTGCCTGAAACACCGTCTCCGCGAGGAACACGAATGCGCCAAGATTACCCCGCTGGGCGCGCGCCAGCGCAACACCGCTTCGCCAAATGATACAATCAAATCTATGTTCGCGCGCGTGCGCACCTGGGGCCGCGATAAGCAGAATGCTGCTGCAAATGGGACCCTACTACCGGCTCTACCAAAGTTGAAGCCCAAACCGAATAGTCCCGCTGCGCGCGCGGTTGCTGTTAATGGCCTCAAGCGATCGGCTAAGGGGGATGCTTCAGTGCCGGCGGATAAGAGGCTGTATTTGCATACTGTTGGTACGGCGGAGACGCAGGCTGCGGAGCCGCCGGCTGGGGATTTCTTCTTTGATTCGAGGTGGAAGGTTGGGCGTGTGCTTGACGATGCGGCGAAGAAGTTGCAGGTTCAGAATTTGAATAATCGGGTTGATGGGGAGGATTCGAAGTTGCGGGTCTTTCATGTTGAGTCTGGAGAGTTCCTCGAGTTCTCGGAGGCTATTGGTGCTGGGAAAGTAAAGCAAGGTGATACGATTGTGTTGCTACGCGGTGCTGGGGCTGTTCTTGGGAACGCATGATGCATTTATTTGCTCTCCGTCCAAATTTGTTTTAAATTTGTTGCTTTTTGCTTTTCGAAGCATATACACAGCCTGATACACCTGGAAGCATGTTTTGCTTCAATGCATGGGTTGCGTTTATGTACATGTAGACCCGGAGTTTGAATGCATTGCTAATTTTTTGTCTCAAAATATAAGGCCTGTGTCATACATCACAGAATACTTAATTGGTATCATACAAACATCGCAACTCGGGCAGTGCCCACAAACCAGAAACCAGAAATCTATATAAATCAAACGCTCATCTTCATTTTGATGATCTTATGAGGCTTGTATCCAATGACTTCAAACTCATCCTCCTTCCAGCCATCAACGACCGCGCTGCCCCGGTCATCACGCTTAATGCGCAACTCAGGGAACTCCGTTGGATCGCGAAGAAGCTGCTCATTAAGCGCATCGATGTGGTCAAGATAGACATGGGCATCACCCATAGTGTGAATGAGAGTTCCGGGATGAAGATCTGCAGCATGTGCAAGGATATGAGTGAGGAGAGCATATGACGCGATATTGAAGGGCACGCCGAGACCCATATCACAGGAGCGCTGGTACAGCACGCAGGATAGGGTACCCTTCTCTGATGGACGGCCAGTCTTTTCATCAAGTTTCATGCCAGGGGGGAACGAGACGTAGAACTGGGCGAACATATGGCACGGGGGTAGAGCCATCTTTTTCAGATCAGCGGGGTTCCACGCGCTCATGATAATGCGGCGATCGAAGGGGTTGTGAATGAGCTTGTGTACAACATCTTTGAGCTGGTCGACACCCTGGCCGGTGTAATCCGTCTTGGCGTCGACATACTCGGCACCAAAGTGCCGCCACTGGAATCCATACACGGGTCCTAGGTCACCCTCTTCGCGGTGACCGAGGCCGGATTTATCCAGGAACTCGCGGCTTCCATTTCCGTCCCAAATTTTAATCCCGGCTTCGGAGAGTGGGAGAGAGGATGTGCAGCCAGAGACGAACCAAAGTAGTTCGGCGAGCACGGCGCGTAGGAAGACTCGCTTCGTGGTGAGCAGGGGCAAGACGGGGATTGGCTCGCCGCCTTCTGGGTTGGGCTTTGAGAGAGAGAAGCGTAATTGTGGTGGTGCAAAAATTGATTGCGTGCCAGTACCAGTGCGGTCGGGTCTATGCTCGCCTTCGGAGAGGATTGTGCGTATCAAGCTGAGGTACTGGTGTTCTTCGTGCGAGGGGTCATGTGGCGGCGAGGATGCCACGGGGGCTGCGACGACTTGGTCTTGAGTCATGGCGTAGAGTGAACAAGTGAGGAACGGGGGTATCAGGCTTTCTATTGATAGAACAGTAGAGAGCCACTCAGTGTGTCAAGTGGACGATGGAGAGGGGGATCTTGGTGAATCGCGTCGACGCGACACGTGGTCACGTGTCGATCCGTATTTTATAGTGCTCGAACCAACTTGTTCAAGGAAGTCATCCAATCAACTTTTAGTTCGCTGTTATAGGCATTAACATGCGCTGAATTACTTGGTACACAATATTTGCACGAAATAGTAATATTCTTCCCTAAAATATTCACTTTGATACTACATAACATACAGAAGAACACTTTCGAAACCCACACATAACATTTCAACCGACCATTATAGATACTGTAGAATTTCCAGCATTACTTTTGAATAGAGGTCGTTGCAACAACAATAATAGTTCAGGAATAGGTAACGCATGTCTTTCTTTCAGTAAATATTTGATAGGACGCACTCTATTCAGTCAACTCAACGCCGCTGGAATGGATGCACACGCTTTTCTATATCAGGAAAGCAAAATTTTCTCGTTATCTTTTTCTTCAAGACACTTCTCATTTGATCAAACAGTGATCACGGCGTCATGAGTCTGCCAACAAGTCCACTCCAACTCCCCGCAGAGCACCTACCGCCCACTTGGGGAACTTCGATTTATCGCCTCCATAGATATCGGAGAAGAACTTGCCAAGAAAAGCCGGGTATTGGTCTTCAATAATGGCCTGTCGGATTTTGCCCATCAAAGTCAACATATAATGAACATTGTGGATGGTCAAACTGTAGAAGTATCAGAACCGAAACAAGATATTGTGGCCAGTCCACACTTACAGATGAGCACCAACGGTCTCTTTGGCTGTAATGTGGTGCATGTATGCTCGCGTGAGCCCAAGACCACCTTGGTCAGTTGGACGACAGCAAGTGCAGGTACAGCCCTCCTCAACTGGACCGAAGTCATCGGCGAACGATTTATGGTTTAGTTTCAGTGTTCCAGAGGAGACGATAGCGTCGCCGAAGCGCTAGCTGGGGTCAATGCAAGAACGAAGCTGGAGGGTTTGTTGAGTCTTACCGCTGTCCGTGTCGGCCAAACACAATCAAACATATCTGCACCGAGAGCCACTGCTACAACAATATCCTCGGGGTATCCCTAATTTTTGTGATTAGCCAAGGCAAAAGAACCAATTCAGTAAGACATACCACGCCCATGACGTATCTGGGTTTATGTTCCGGGAGAATTGCAGTGCATGTATCCACTCTTTGGTCAGTTAGTTTATTTGGTCTTTTTCTTTTTGGGTGAAAGTAGAAGCACATACACTTTGCAGAACTCCTCCTTGGCCTCGCCACCAGATAGACCTCCAATGGCAATTCCTGGAGTATCTCGCGCTACCATCTCTTCACAACACTGCTTTCGCAATTCGAGATCCAGACCACCTTGGATGATACAAAAGAGATTTTGTCGCTCAGGATATTTATGCTCCTCAATGCACCGATCTAGCCATCGTACAGACCGATCCATGGCCTCCTTGATGCGGGCATGATCTGGCGAAGTGGTTGCAATCACATCGTCTAATTGCATAATAATATCAGATCCGATAGAATTTTGGAGAGAAATGGAGTGTTCGGGAGTCAGTAACCTGGTAAAAGTCAGCATTTTGGATGCTCAGCTACAAGGTTTATTGCGAAGCCACCTACATTGGGGAGCCATCGTGCGGGCTAAGGAATCGCACTCCTTCCTCTGTGACCGTCGCCAACTCAAGAAGCGACACCATCTGGAAGCTGAGCGACAAACATACCCGGTCAGTAACATACTATCGATATGCGACAGGAGAATAGTGTATCTTACCCCCCACTATCGGTCAAGAGATTCCGATCCCAGCCTTGTAACTTATGTGCCCCGCCGACTGCATCTAGTACCGCCTGACCAGGCTTTAGACCCAAGTGATACGTATTATTCAAGCACAGCATGCATCCCGTCTCTCGCAGCTGGTCGTATGTTAAGCCCTTGAGAGATGCCTGTGTCGCGACGGGCATGAAGATCGGCAGAGGCACGGAGCCATGGGGCAGGTGGAGGGTACTCGCACGGGCCTTAGTTGTCTATTTATACCATAACACATAACCGCATCAGATATATGTTACCAATAGATTTTCAATGGCTGTCATGCCACAAGGACGTACCGAGCATTTGGCGTGACGATCGAAGGTTAATGCAGAGGGCATCGACTTGTGGGCGGGAGCGGTGGTGGTTGACATGGTTGCGATTGATATGGATGGAGTTGAATATGATATTTTACCGAGGCGCCTGGCTAGCAAACGGTGGCATAGCATGGGGAGGGGTGATTTGAGTGTTTGCGATGCGATCAGGAACACTTTTATCTGATAAGCTGTTTGTCTGGTTTGCACTCTGAGGCTCAACATCTGGGCACGCGCCCTCCATAAAATACTCAATTTGGATATCTTCGAACTTATTTGTGTATGTGAAGTCTTAAATGCTCGATGATTTCAAGTCGAGGATATTTTCGCCTTGGTTGTAACTCAATATTACCAGTGAATCATGTTGCTCCCCAACAAAATTAACCCATACCTGCAAACCACTTGCGAAAAGAATTATTCAATGATTTCAAATGCTAACGATAGCCTTGTCGTTACCGATATTCTTTGTGTTGACTCCTTTTGAGATCTCAGATGTCCTTGGGATCTAGATGTGGAGATCCGGGGAAACCCCGATTCAGGGGAAAACAAGAGACGGCAACCAAATCCCACCTAAATATGTACGAAGTGTCAATTTAAACCGGGAGACCAACACATTTCAAACTCTAGATCTAGTCCCGAAATCAGATATCCCCAATACCCCAATGCCGGTGAGGTGTCGGAGGAATGCCGAGTCGCCCTAGCGCGGGGGACAAAGCCCGGGGAAGTTAAATCACACAGGGGGAAAAAAAAAAGAAAGCGAAAAAAAAGACCGCGGTCTTTTCTGCTTTTCTTGTTCCTGACACAACTCTTTTGAGTACTTCCAAGGCTGCTTGGCAAAATCTTGTAAATATGGCAACGGAAAAATACATGCAAGATGTTGAACAAGCTTCAGGGGTATCTTTCTCCCCTTCCCCTTGTTATAAAACCTACTGGTGATGTGGTGTGTGAAATTGAGAGGACTGACAGTAGCGCAGCTTGCCAGCTCCGATATTGTCGACGAAGCTCTCAAGGCACGCGAAAAGGCTTTGGTCTGGAAACAAGATCTACGCATCGTTCCCTTATGCGCTGCAATTTACTTGCTTTGTTATCTCGATCGCTCTAACATCGGTATGTTTCCCGCCACCCCATTTCGGATAGAATTGAAGCTAAAGCATCTAGGCAATGCCAAAATTTTGAATTCGGATACTCACAATGATCTTCTCTCGGAAACTAATATGACTTCGTATCAGTACACGTGAGTCGCAACTGTTAATTAACCACGACATTCAAAACGCTGATTTACAAAAGGATTGCGCTCATGGTATTCCTGATAGCATATGCACTGTTCGAAGTCCCATCAAACTACTTCCTAAAGAAGCTCCGTCCTAGTGTATGTCTAAACTAATGCATAGACGTCATCCATTCCCAATTATTATAATTCCACTAACAAACACCAGCGCTGGATCGCTTTTCTCATGCTTTCCTGGGGTGCAACAACAATGGGTCTCGGCGGCGTCCACAACTACGCCCAAGTAACAGGACTCCGATTCCTCCTCGGCGTAATGGAAGCTGGCCTCTTCCCTGGCTTCGTATACTACCTTACATTCTGGTACCGCAACTCCGAGCGATCGATTCGCGTGGCCTTGATTCTCGCCTCGGCAACACTAGCTGGCGCATTTGGCGGTGCTATAGCCTTTGGTGTGGGACATATGAATGGTGCTCATGGTCTTTCTGCTTGGAGGTGGCTGTTTATTATTGAGGGCGCCCCATCGTGTGCGTCAGCCGTGTTGGTCTGGTTTGTGTTGCCAGATTACCCGGAGACTGCTAACTGGCTTACTGCCGAGGAGAAGGAGCTTGCTGCGCAGAGGTTGATTTTGGAAGGATCTAAGGGCTCTGCCCAAGCAATGTCTTGGGAGGATGCCAAGTCTACGCTGACGGATTGGAGATTGTATGCTCATTATGCGGTATGTTTTCTGTGCCTTTTTCTCTTGTAAATTTCTGCAAGACTAACTGGCTAAAAGGTATACTTCGGCATCTCAACACCGTTCTCGAGTCTTTCTCTTTTCACGCCTGCCATCACTGCTGGTCTGGGATACTCTGACCTCCGTGCTCAGCTGATGACGGTACCTCCGTACGCGGTGGCCTACGTCGTGACTATAGCAGTGGCCTGGTCTGCGGATTACTTCAACAGGTAAATTATCTTATATTTTGAAGCATACCCAATCACTAATCTGAAGCCATGAATTTTAAGCCGTGGTCTCCATTCGGCCATATTCTCTTTCATCGGGGCAATGGGCTTCCTTGCCTCCGCTGTTCTCCCCGCTAGTGCATATCTAGTAAGTGACCTAATCATATCAAACACGCACCAAGACAATGAGAATCATCGTCTAATTAAACCCTAGAGCCGCTACGGATGCCTCATAGTCGCTGCTAGTGGCGCCTTCGCCTGTATCCCACCCCTACTAGGCTGGCTATCCTCCAATATCAGCTCAACTGCCGGCGCAGGGCTCGCAATCGCACTCAACATCTCATTCGGTGCCCCAGGCCAGATCGTCGGTGTCTGGATCTACAAAAGCGACGAAGCAAAGATCGGATATCCAACCGGCCATTGGACAAATGCAGCACTGCTTCTCTTTGTGGCAGCCGGTTGCATTCTATTGAGGCTCTACTACGGGTGGCGCAATCGCCGTGGAGACGGGGCAAGAGATGGAAAGAGTTTCGCGTATTAGATCGGTAGGGCTGGAGTGTCGTGGTGAAAGTTGATAGGGCTCGGGTTACGAGTTGCAGGGTGGACACGTCTATATGAACTTTGGGACATGCATCTGCGTCATAAAACAGATAGATACCTGAAGTACCTAGGTAATTAATTTTAATGACAAATTATGAATTCTCCATCATTTTACTCAGTACGCAGTACAGACAGCAAATATATAATTGCAGCTCCACATGTACTCTATCTACATAACTAGTTAAATAATATCCGGAGTGAAGTGCAAGGTTCAGATAGTTATGTATTGTACATGTCTAGTGTCCCCTTGCGTAGAATTTCAAATTTAAATCATAGTCCAGATCGGCCTGAACCCTATATAACACTTAATCAATAAATTGTAGCTAATTAATTAATAAAAATATTCCACGCTCTCCAGATCTAGCCGCCTCCGCCATCTCCACCTCCACCACCTCCTCCATCGTGTCCTCCGCCATCTCCACCTCCAGCAATAGCAGCACCATCTTGTAGTATGTTGGTGGAAGGGCCTAGACAGAACAGAAAACAATTTTGCTTTGGATTTCTTTGGATATTTTGGAAAGTGCTTGGTTTGAGGTAGGTTGTCGTTGGGTTGGCTATGGTGATGGATTAATTAATTTATATAGTCTTCCAATACCAAACCTTTGGTTACTGCCTGACATCAAAAAAGATACAATATATATGGCATCTTAAGTGACATGGTTTTCACTTGTTGTCTCGTACACATTGATCGACATAGCCTCCGCCCGAAAAAGACTGAGTATAAATATGTTACGATATCAAGCAGTCTTGGCGATCACGCTTCGGACGACGGTTTGTATAATGTACAATTAATTCTAAGTGGTGTTATACCGAACATAATGCTAGCCCTAATTACCACAAAGATCTACTCATGGATATTTTTCTATCACTTCGTGTTTTTCTATCACGTCGAGGTTATCCGAGGCTAGCAATGGGTTGGTTAAAATAGACAATTAAAGTTGTCAGTTATTAGAGTTCAGCGTTCCATGGTTCACTCCAAAGTAACTGACCAACATCCAACGTCAGGTCTACAAGCTACTTTTGTAGAAATACATAGTTACTTATACTTTGCAACGCCAAGTAATATTAATAATCGGGTTTTTTAATACAATGTAATTGATTCCTTTCAATATCGGTCATTTGGAATGCTGCCCAACTCGGCCGCTATGCATCGGAAATTAATGTTTGGCTACTCCGTAGACACATGGCCAACGCTGTGCTACCCGCGGATGTGTAATTTCGGGCGAGGCCAATGCGGCAAAAACCAGATGATCAACAGTACCTCAAACGAGGTAAACATGTGCAACACCTTTTTTCTAAAAAGGGTGAGTTTTTTTCCAGCGGTGGTTAGGGGTCATGGATTCATAAGTATACCCGTCATTAGTAAAAAAAAATAAAAGGAAGGAGGGCTTCACACATAAAAGCGCTGTCGATAGATATTCTGTAATCGTATAATAAGAAACAAAGGAGAACAACCTGATAGAAACCAAACCCCGATCATTACAGTCCAAGCCCAGTACCATTATATATGATACCAGTATAATAGATAACCCGGTCCAGTTCCATGTCCGATCTTCCAAAACCCAACACAGCTTAACAAAAAAACGACATATACCAAAGGAACTCCCTCCATCAGGTACATACACCCGATCTGAACCAAAGAAAAGATAAAACAACACAAAACAAATCGAATAATGTAAATCAAATCCAAATCCAAATTCGAGACAGGTAGATGCCCGGAAAATGGAGGTTTTTGTCCCGCCTTAATCCTGTAACTCCTGCTTGTGACCTTTTGCCCCAAATCGCATCACACTTGAGATTAGGACAATTCTATTTGCATCCGCGGTAGCACGGACACAGACACACATATTTGTCCATACCTCCAAGGGGATCGAAGCAGTAGGGGGTAACATCTATTGCAAATGCCACCTTAGGCTTGTCGACAATGCCACAAGGTATAATTGCCATCTGAACCGCGCAGCAGGGAGTAACGATTGGAAATTGTCCCGGGTAGGACATCGAACCCGCTCGAGCATGACAAGTCATATGTTCTCGAAGAGACAAACAACAGTCACTTGACACGATGCATGAGACCCGAGCCCCTCACCTCTTATCAAGTGGGAGTAAGCACCCGGCCTAATTTCCAGATTTGTCTCAAGGCAGACAGCGCAAGGTAGAGACAAATCAAATTCCAAAGACGACCTGTATGAACCCAAAACCGGGGGGGGGGGGAGACAAAAACAATAATTGGTCCCGAAAAAAGGGTATGTGGGATGTTTTTCTAAAAGAATACGTAGATGTACTCCCAGAAGACACGTATGTGGGAGGGGAAGAGGCTGAAAAGAGCCAAAAGGGAGTCTGGTTCGTGATGCATCACACGAGGCCTGACGACATCCAGACACCGTATCATGTACCTGAGCCGTCTGGATCTCGGTGTGGTGTGTCACGACTGGTGCTGAGGTTCTACAAATGCGAAACAAGGTAGTGACCTGCATTTGTAGGTGGTCATCCGGGGCAGGGATGGTGCATGGTGCAGTTTTCTTTTTTTATTATTTGTCCGTCATTCTAGCATCGGGAATCATCCCACCAGAGCCCATGACATGGACTCTGTATTGTAATGAGCCATTGTGGGCTGGACTTGCGAAAACCGGGAAACTGTGGTTGTCGACGAGGGATAGTGCATGCATCAGCAGGACTCGGAGAGAAAAGGGTATCGCAAGGGAGGGAAGGAGTGCGGTGAAGAGAGGGGGGTATGTTTCTTTTTTCCTGCAGTCAAAAACGCAAGTGAGAGAGCAAGGCGACAACAAAAGGTATGGGTTTTTGTATCGGATGGGACTTGTGGATCCCCGAGGGCCCTTCACAACAGGTGGAAAACAAACCAGAACAAGCACCCACCACACACCAGGAAATGAAGTGCAACAAAGTTCAGGATCAACATCAGAATCAAGCACCAAAAAAAATTGATAAAAACACAAGAAGGGAAGAGAATGCCACCCAAGACTATTAGGAAAGATTGGAAATAAAGAATACGATCAGAACCCGCCGGCTCCGCGACCATACCCAGACGACGTTGCCTGCGGGAACAGTTGACCCTGGTAGACAGTAGCAGCCCGGGGCTGTTGGTTCAGGGCCTTGAGGGCAACCTCGGCGGCGTCCTCTTTGGCATTGTTGATAAACTGACCATCATACCAGTAACGGGCAGCGATATTCTGGCCCTGGACAGTGACGGTACTGGACCAGGCGGTACGACCTCCTGCGATTCCGAGATAAAAGTAATTAGCTTTCTGCTGCCAAAGTCTCGGAAACTAAAAGTCGGTGTACAAGTGAAAGGGGGGGGGGATTTTTCTGTGTCTTTTTCTGCAAGACTCCACTCCTTCCTGCAATGCCCACAACACGAGACACATAGCGGTGGATAGAAGCAGGCTGTGTGCGTAGGTATTGGACCGAGGAATAAGAGGGGAAATAAAATTCTCTGGTTCTGCAGTGTGGGAAGATGGTGGGTAGAGACTGAGGGGGGAAGAGAGGAAGAGGATTGGAAATCGGGTAAGTACCTCGCCGATCGGAGACAATGTTGAAGACAGGAGGAGACACCTTGGTGCGTGTGCAATGATCTGGATATGGTTAGCCGGGTATTATTGTCATTTGGGAGGGATTTGGGGCTGTTGATGCTTGTCCACCCATTCCAATGGCTTACCCTGGAGCTGGTCCTGCCAGCTAGGCCGGCTACCAACACTATTCCCTTGAGGACTAGTAGTATACGACATTGTTGCTTCGTAGAGTAGATGGGATATTGGGGGGGGGGGGAGCGGTTAAGCTTTGCAATTGAGATGGTATGAAGTGGGATCGAAGGTGGGGAGGATATCAGTCCACGATGTTTGTCAATAACCCAATTGATGATGAAGATCAAAAGAGAAAAAAGAAGACAAACTTCAAGGGGAATCCACAAGATATAAAAGAAAGAATGGGATCAGACGAGCTCAATTGGACCCGTTTATAATCTCTAGAGATCTTCTTAAATGTAATATTTTTATTTTTTTGCAATGACCTTCAAACGGGGACGACATGGGGAGCGGGGAGTCATATAAACAGTGGGCCATATCTTCAAGGTCAGGAAAGAAACACCCGATATTTTTTTTCATCTCTTCTTTTTTTTCTCTCTGTATTTTCTGTATTTTCTTTTTAGTTTTTAGTATTCCTTTTTTTTTTTTTTTTTTCTATATATTTTTTCCAATATTTTATTTACCCCCTGGGAAACAAACAGGAGCCTAACCGTCAAACCTAACGAAGGAGGGGGCTTATGCATGTCGATGTGGACATG
Source organism: Penicillium thymicola (assembly GCA_030142185.1). Lineage (NCBI taxonomy): Eukaryota > Fungi > Ascomycota > Eurotiomycetes > Eurotiales > Aspergillaceae > Penicillium > Penicillium thymicola. The sequence continues at coordinate 36,443 of LACB01000006.1, forward strand.
GCACAGCGTCAGCCAAATTCTCCCCCTCCATATCCACCAGTCAAGGCTCGTAGGCGAAGAGTATGCGGATCATTTTGAGGCTGCAAGCTGGAACGGCCCGGCGCACGCCGACTAAGCAAGAAACAGCCCTTGAAGAAACGCTAGACAGCACAGCACGTAAGGGTTATGGAAGAGGGGCAAACCGGATGTTCCCAAGTTAGTTCCCGCTCTATGACAGACAGGGAGATATTGCCAAATCCTCCTAGGATCCAGAATAAATGGCACATTTTTTCGGGAGAAGGTTGAACGCGGATTGGATGGAAAAAAGTGAACAACTCAGAGAAACCCCACGTTGGTGTTTTTGGGGGATTTGCATGCGATTTTCATTTTGGATTTTGCTTTCTTTTTTCTTTCTTTTTTTTCACTCTCTCGCCTCACTTGAACAGAAGTACCTTGGGCAAGGTCAAAAACGGAAAACGGAAAACATTATAATGTCCCGGTTTAGTTTGCGCATGGACTTGAACCGTATCGGCGGAACGGCGGGCTTCTGGAATAACCACGAGGGACTGCATGAGGGGGGTTAGAGCTCTGTGGGTGATCTCTGCCCAAAAAGCGGAGCCTGTGGCCACAGCGTCAGTGTCATAGCTTTTATTGTTTAATTGTTTTTTCAGGTGTGGAGGATGCCCGAAATGTAGATTCAACCGTGTTGGGCATCGGAGAAGCATTGCCAGCTCATCATGACGAATGATATCATGATTTATTTTGGAGCAGTCGACTCTCACACATTGTTGACATCGGGGAGTTGCTGGGCACCTTCAAAGCCACAGACCGGGCCGCCCTGCATGAACAGTTGCTGTCGGGCCCAGGATCAACATAGAAGAGGGATTTATTAAAATAAAAAGAGGGACAAAGCGATGGAATGAGGCAAGGTGGGTGGCATTCCCGGAGAAGCGTCAGAAAGCCATCAGGAAGGTGTTGCAGAGATCTGGAAACAAAGATACGGCCAAGAACCCCCTGGTTCATTTTCATGTTGTCGGCTAGTCCCGTCGGGTTAACCGCCTGATGTGCAGAGTCTCCGGGTAGAAGGAAATTCATCGACAGTTCATTTGTTATTCACAGAGATAAATTTTGAACACCCCAGTCAGAATGAATGGGGTGTTCACTTTTGGCAGAGAAGTGTTGGGCATTCATGCAGAGTTAACAATATCCTCAACCATGGTTCTCAGTAATGCGGCTAACATCGAGTATGCACGAAACACGTAGAGCAACAGCCGATGGTTGACAGGGGGCTAGGCCAGCACATTATAGGGCGTCTAAAATATTGGAAAGAAAGACAAAAAGAAAAAGACAAAAAAAGATAAAAAAAGATAAAAAAAGAAAATGAACGAGGGGCTTTCCCCGCACCCAATCTTGAAGTACATCTATACATGTATGCTGCGCAGTAGACTACATAAGTACCACGTACAATTTTGGTACCTACAGTAGTAGACGTAGTAGACCAGTATACTCGCATGTTAAAATTATATACTGGGTATCATATTGGCTCTTTCTTGAATTTTCATAAGGCAGCAAGGCCAGGGGTGTTCTTTGGGCTGTTACTCACGCTAAAAACAAAAGATTCATCCAGAACCAATCGATCATTAGCCCTAAACAATAGTACTAAGATTTTCTTCATATGGTACTCGCTGTACATTAGATTATTTTCTTTTTGGTCTCTGCATTCTGAGGAAAGACTTAGGTTGAGTAGGGTGTACATGCATTTGGATCAGGTCAGTAAGTCAATCGATACAAGATGATACAAGATCAATAGGTCGAGAGAGCACGAGACATTCTAGCTTGAGAATTGAACCATGGTTCACAGAATAGTCTAGCCCTAGCTTGAAAATAGGAACCATGGTTCAGCTTTCAGCGGTCAGACTCTCAACATGCAACGCCAGCATAGCACACTGGAAACCCTTTGGGAATGTGACATCAAATTGTAAGCTATCATGCTAGGCTCCCGGTGCAAATGAAAAATGCCCAAATCTGTAACCCTGCTTGGTTCCCCTGTCAAATCCATATTAGAAGGATCGCCCGGAATTAGACTCGAGTCCTCGGAATCCCGTTGGAGATGATTCGTGTCAATGGACAAGAGGTAAGAGATAAAAGGATGAAGGATGAAAAAGCACCCCCTCCCCCCCAAAAAAAGAAAGAAATGGCAAGAATAATTCACAAGAAGAAGCTAAAATAGAACAAGAACAGCAAAACATTCATATCCCGTGTTATTCACATCATTAAGTCATTAAAAGGTAGCATCAAGCCCCATGGGCCATAAATATCTCGACTAATGTAGGACCAACTCATCCATCTAGTTCATCTCATCATAAACCATCGGTGTCTGCTCATGGAGCCGAGGATTCCTGTGTCGCCTAGGCGGATCCTCTTCGCTGTAGTACCTGACCGATCAGGCGCCGAGGGCCCATGCGCTCCAGGCTCTTTACTAGCGAGTGCTGAGCGGGCAGGATCCAAGATGGACGCCGCTCGTGATGCCAGCGACGACGAATGCAGTCGTCAACTAGCGCAATTATCCCTGTTGCAACAATCACACTGAAAAAGAGCAAACCGGTTCATCAGCCTCATATCTCATCACCACTTTGTGCAGGGGTATCATGGGTGCATTGCGTGTGGTGCCTGCGGTGCATGCGTTGGTACATTGTACACGAACCACACCCCCTCATACGAACCACAGAAAAAAGAAAAGTGAGACAAAAAGGGGAAAAGTAAAACAAAACAAGAAGCAAATAGAGTCAAGATAACATGCAGAGCCAGAGCTAACCCAAAAAAGAAAAAAAGAAAAGAAAACTAGCCAGGTGATTGAGGGATAACTTACTCGGCAACATCAGGCATCGTCTTGTAAACTTCAGGATCACTGATCCACAATGAAGAAGGTGGCACCCAACCCCCCTTACTTTCCTCTTCAACAACCTCCAGCGGCGCCAGAGTATCCGGTACCAAATGAGCAATAGTCTTGGAAGTGCGCGTGTCAACCAAGAAATAAGACACTTCATGCAGATCACCCTCTTTGCGGACCTCCCTCCGCCACTGGTACTTCGTGGACCAATATTCAAACTCGTATTTCTTAGTTGAACCAGGTCCTTTGCGGCGCAGCTCGACATGCGCATAATTGGAGAATTCAAGCAAAACCGTCTCACCCAGTATCGGCAAAGCGCCCAGTCCTTCATTCTCTATCCCCAACTCCTCCTCCTCCTCAACCATCCCCTTATTTATCTCATCTCTCGCATCATGGTCAGTTTCATGTCCATGTCCATGTCCACAACCAGCCTCAGGCCTTGAGACCTGCCTCTTAAGCTCCCCATTCGGCGGACAGTGACCAGCAGCTGAACCAGGCCTAAATCCAGCAAAAATATTATTCCATGAGGTGCGCAGCGCAAGCCTTCGCTCATGGGCGGGTACGACCTCCCGTCTTGCAGAATTGCACACCTCGCGCCCTGAGTCCCGGCAGTACCGCCGGAAGGAGAACTTACGCGAGAAGAGGTCATACATGCGCAAGTGGAAGAGGATGACATCGCGCTGGGAGCCGTCACGGAGGTGGACGGGCGTGTCGACGCGTAAGTTCATGTTGCCGTCAATGGTTGCATCGTCGTGGCGGATGAGCAGTCGCCGGGAGGAGGGGAAGAGCGGCGCAAAGGATGAAGCCGTTGAGGGGATTGCGTCCAGTGGGTAGAATTCTTGCCGCTCGTTGACACAGTAGCGGCCTTCGTGGGGGCTTGCGGGCTCGATTGGTTGGGGTTCCTGGTCGAGCTCAGCTGTGGAGTATGTTGTTGAGGCGTAGGTTGAGGTTGAAGTGCGGGGATGTGGCTCGCGGCACTCGTATGTGACTTCGGCTTCGGCTTCGGATCTGGAGGTGTGTTTTGGGTTGGCTGGGTGGTTGGTGACCCAGTCGTTTTTGTGTGGTTTGGGGGCTATTCGGTCGCTGTGAATTGTAGCTGCCGTGCTTTTTGAGGATGAGCTGTCTGTTGAGCTGTAGCTGCCGGCTTGGCAGGATTTATAGGAGCCCATGGTATTTGTGAAATTGGCTTGGGATATAGCTTGTGATGTTGATGTTGATTTGGATTATAGGTGTGTGTATGTGATCCACTGATCTATAGTGAAAGTAGGCGAAGAAGGGTAGAAGAAGTGAATATAAGCCCGGAGTAACATCAAAATCAGCCGTAAGTAAGCCGCAGGTGGTGTGGTTGACCAAATAAGGTATGTCAGAGCAAATAGCGATCACACCCGGCGTTTGGACTGTAGATAGTCCGGTTGATTCCGTCCACGGGTACTTCGAGGAGGGGTCAGATTCTCATAACATGGGACACCGAGGAATAATAGTAGTGGCAAGGGACCATTAGAGTAATATCTCCAGGATTATTATCAGGGATAATACAAGGGAAAGCAAGAAAGAAAATCATATGATCGAAAGAGCGAACAGAGAGAAAAGGGCAGGGGTGGGGGATTTCCTGTTTGAGAAGGCAAAATAGATGGAATTAAAAAGATCTGGGGGAATTGGGGAGAATGTGAAAGAGATGGGGGTAAGAAAAAAAAAAGCAAATAGAAAAAGGAGTTCGAATTCCCCCAAAGACCAGAAATCAGGTCAGAGATGAGAATGTGGAAAACTGGAGTCTCACAATGTGGGAAAGTATTTAGAACATTTGGAGGGGAAAAATGGAAGAGAGAATGCTCAACCACATAATTTTTGGGTACCCGACTCTTTGTTCTACTATCAACTTATTTATTAGAGACACACAGTTGCACCTAATTATTGCAGCCTGTAGCACAAATAGAAAGAAAGAAAAGAAAAAGAAAAAAGAAACCGAAAATCAGCCACACACACACACACCCTGGGCTATGAACGAAATCTACCTATAAGGGGTGATTGAACTCCTCACTAGCGTACTATGTGCTGTGTGATGGTGTGTTTCATCTCCATTCGTGGCTTTGGCCTTTTACTTTTTTTGTTTCCCAATGTGAGAACCAGTCAGATTGCGGGGGCCTGCATCGAACAGGTCTGGACACGAGATACCCTGTACTGCGCATTCTATAGTATTCTATGGGGAGAAGAGAACTAAGATGTTAGGGCTCGGACCTTCTAAGATTATAACCTACATCATAGTAGGGAATATAACATCTACAACTTTGGTAAAGACATCCCTTTATACACTCCCTTCCAAGGTTGGGCATATCTCGGACGTCATGAGAACCCTGAAAACCGTGGACCCCACGGTCCGTTCCGATTGTGTGGTGGAGACAGTAATAGCCGACTATAGATTGTACCTAAGATATAATATATATATATATATTATATATATAATACCGAGGTATATAGCTATACCGTAGAATATCTAGGTATCATGCCATATTAAAGAACACCTATTCGTGACTTCATAATTAAATAGTTGATCTATTCCAATCGATCTATTTAACTTTCTTAACGGTATTTTAGGGGCATGACGACATAGGATCGGCTAGTTTCAGCGCACAGACTGAAGAAATACCTATTGACAGAATGAAGGGGGTTATTTCACTCTTCTTCACTCCGATCAGATCGAACAAAAACGCGATGAACTCATAGTTAGTCTCCACTAACCCATAGCCACGTCGACAATTGATCAACACTACATGCTACGAGAAAACATCACTGGTCTGAATTGCGACCGAGAAAATATGTCCAATAAAATCTATATATGACCACCTGTAGCCGAGAGACCGCACCCGGAGTTCATACCGAGATACTACAATGTCCATGAACGTTACCCTGAATGGAAATCAAAACATGTCCAATCTGGAAGACAGAAAAGAAAGAAACAAGAACTGGCAGTCTACACCTGCGCATAGAGAGGCCGAGGAAGGTCCTCACCGAGCTTGATCAAGGTCTCTGAATGGCAAGCTGGGTGGGAAACAAGCCCCACATGGCTTCCTTGGACCGGGGCTCGGAAACCCACATAGGCTTCTCGTCGGTCTTCTACTGTGACCGACCAAGTGTGCAATCCATAGTAGGATGCAATAGAGTGGACCAACCAGCGACTGGGAGGTGTCAGCGGATCAGACAGTGGTGAAGGGTAAAAAAAAAAGGGTTAAAACATACCCGAATCCAGCGGCACGATCATCAGCCAAAGTCTCAAGCACCATTTTCTCACCGTCCCGCTCGCTGTGAGAGCTGATCTCTTCTCGGAGCAGGCGGAGTCTCTCCTTTCGCTCGGGAGAGTCATGCATCTGCCCATTACGACCGACAAAGACGATCTCATCTTCTGAGTCGTCGCTAGCAGAGTGCTCGGGAGCATCCCGTAACCCCTCTTTCTCAAGCAGAAGCTCCCTCTCGTTCCACTTCTGAATAAAGGTACGGACCTCTTCTTCCAGATCTCGGAGCATGCCATGGGCAGCACGCGCATGCTTCAGCTTTGACCTCAGCTCCTTCGGAATATGATGCTTCTCATTAGCTCTCTCGGCAGCCTTCACGGCCGACTGGTGATCCGCCACATGGGAATAGTGAACATCCCACAGGGGCGCAAGATAATAAGGCATCGGGTCATGCCGAGTATAGGTAGGTTGGATATCCCAGTCCTTGGATGACGGCGGTTCCGCCCAGGGATTGTGCAACAGACGATCTTGGTGTCTGGTCAGCATTTGCCTACCACACCTGCGCCAAAGGCCAAAAAAGGTACAAGTCGGCATTTACCGCGACCTATCTAGTGCATATACGTACCATTCTCCCAGCGCTGTCTCCGACGGCTACCATCTTTGCCCTTGAGCAGAGTCTCCCGGGTCTTGAGTCCATCCCGGCGTAGAGGCTCCCGACGTCGGAAGCTGACTGTTGGGGGGCGGGACTCGACCTTGACTCGTTGGGATGGGATCATTTCGTCGTCGAGAGGGATCGACAGCGAAACGGTGGCTCCACGCAGACCCGAGCGCGTCGGGGTCGGTGTGGACGGTGTACTTGCTGCGGGGGCTGAGTCCGTCAGGGACATGTTCTGCAGGGAGGCTGCTGCATGTTGCTCTGTCCACGCGGAGATTGCTAGGGCCTGTTGCGGCGACAGGTGCCCTTGCGAACCCTCTGGGCGCAAGCGTGGATGAATAGCCATAATTTATGCAATGCGATCAAATGAAGGCAACAGTTCTAGGGAGAAAGAGGGATAAGGATAGGATAAGAATGGGCAAGATAAGAGGACCTGGGAGAGATGATACGCAAGGTTGTCTGCACGGGACAACTCACTGGACGTTGATTGGTGGGAGAGTGGGTACCTGATAGCCCTAGCCCTGATTTCCTATTTTAGAAAGTGACTAGAAACTGCCCCCAGCGGAAGGGGTGGATCAAATATCGAGGCTGTATATACTAGCTCAAGGCTGTATACGAAGTAGTTAGGCAGCCTTGGAACAATTTTCACCTACAACAAATTGTACTCCGTACTCCGTAGAGATATATATGAATTCTTATCTCCACAGGGCTGTGAGTCATGGCGCAGTCATAGTGGATTCTCCATTCTCTCCACCTTCAATCCCCAGACCCGTGTATCTACGCTACTCCTTTGGTTAGCCCAGGACCTTGATTTTGTGAATACCTAATAAACCGGAGTCCGTATTCAGAGTTAATGATCGGATATACCGGAAGTCCGTTCGAAAAATATTATATGTGAAAAATGTGTAATATGTAATATGTAATATATGATACAGAGCCTCGGTGGTTTAGCGCGCGGGGTCCGAAAATGGCTTGGCACAGGGCGCGTGCCCAATACCTCTCTTCCTCTCTTCCTCAGCTTTTAAAAAGGAAACCCTTAGACCACCCTTCTGCTTATTCTGCCTATTCGACTTATTCTTATTCTTATTCTTATTTTTCATCATGAAGTTCCTCTCTCTTGCGCCTCTTGCGCTGAGCGCAACGGCAACTGCCATGGTCATAGTCAACCCAGAGCAACAACCTCTAGCTCCTTCAATTGTTCAAAACCCTCAGTCCAAGTCTCTAATCGAATTGGCCCCATACCAGACCCGATGGGTAACCGAAGAAGAAAAATGGTCGCTCAAGCTGGTAAGCCAAGTTTTGATTCGAATTTACTTATGTCATAGTACTAACGCTCAATCAGGACGGCGTTAACTTCATCGATGTCACCGATGAATACCAATCAGGCTCCTACGGAACCCTCCACACCACACGGGTCGTCCACTACCCAGAGGTGATGGAGCACTCACACGAGATTCTACCATTGTCCAAAACCCTCGACAAGAGTAACATGAGAAGCAACCTGGAACACTTCACATCCTTCCACACTCGCTACTACAAGTCGCAAACGGGAATCGAGTCAGCAACCTGGCTATTTGATCAAGTGACTGCCGCAGTGCAAGAGTCTGGCGCCAGCGACCACGGCGCAACCGTCAAGCGCTTCGACCACCCCTGGGGTCAATTCAGTATTATCGCCCGTATTCCCGGTCAGACGGATAACACCGTCGTCCTCGGTTCCCACCAGGATAGCATCAACCTGTTCCTGCCTTCAATTCTGGCTGCGCCCGGCGCGGACGACGATGGTAGTGGAACAGTTACTATTCTCGAAGCTCTTCGCGCCCTGCTGCGGTCGGAGACTATCGCCCACGGAAAGGCCCGCAACACCATCGAGTTCCACTGGTACTCTGCCGAGGAAGGTGGTTTGCTCGGATCGCAGGCTGTCTATGCTAATTATAAGAAGAACCAGCGGAACGTCAAGGCCATGCTCCAGCAGGACATGACTGGGTATGTTCAGGGTACTCTGGATGCTGGCGAGAAGGAGTCTGTGGGTGTCATCATCGACTACGTCGATCCGGGCCTTACTTCGTTCATCAAGGAGGTGATCACTACCTACTGCGATGTGCCTTATGTCGAGACCAAGTGTGGCTATGCATGCTCTGATCACGCTTCTGCTAGTCGGTACGGATACCCCTCGGCATTTGTCATCGAGTCTCAGTTTGAGAACTCCGATAAGAGGATTCACACTACCGAGGACAAGATCGAGTATTTGAGCTTCGATCACATGCTGCAGCATGCGAAGATGAGCTTGGCTTTTGCTTATGAGCTAGCTTTTGCTCCCTTCTGATTTTGGCACACTGGTTTACATGATGGTTCGGCGTTTTATGTGATATACCTCTGAGCTGGGTTCCCTCGTTAGGAGTACATTGAGGTTCAACCTGAAGCTGTTTTTAATTTTTTCGGTCTTGGGGGCTTATACCCTTCATATCCTTAGTGGAATAATTATGATTTGTTAAACTTTCTATCCTAGTAATTTAGAACCGCGATTCTCACCTCGCTAACAAGCACAACATAGTCATAACTGCCCATATTAGATACGAACCTGACCACTCATCCTCTGTGATAAGGGGGCATGCGGATTGTAGTTGAAATACCGGAGAATTAGTACAGCTGCAGAAGTTGATTTCTCCTTTCTTCTTCTTTCCTTAGCCTTACCCTTACAGATTAGCAAATAGCACGCGATTCTTGATAAATTACAAGAATCTCCTAGTGACGGCTCTCCATCCGAAATTTCTCCACCGGGCGATGCACCCGGTTGTTCCCCTCATGCGGGCAGATACAGCACGGGGATTTTTTCCCCTCATTGGGATAAAGCACGCAGGACCCTCACCATATCCCGGAAGTGTGTCCGAATTGTAGGAACCTAGTACTATGAGAGTGTATATTAGATAGTCGATATCTCCCTCCCAAATCTGTCCCAATTCAATCTCTATCTATCAAGGAAATATAGCAACAGTGAGTTACTCCTGGTAACCTCCACAGCAAATCATTCAGAGTCGCTAATACTGGAATTCATTATGGAAAGTGTCCAGCAACATCGTTCCCCTTACCGTCATTAAAGGCGCCGGCCACGAGTTCATCCCCCTCCCCAACGGCGAGAACGCAACCACTGCCGACTTCCACTCTATCCGCACCAAGACTGAATCCCCTGCGCACTTCACTTCGGGATTTTATAAGATTGAGGCAGGGCCTGAAAGACCCGCGAGCTACAATTTTGAGGAGACGAAGTATGTTCTCAATGGTCAAATTGATATTTTGGTATGTCCCCCGTTATATATATTAAGAGTCACCTCTTCAATGATTTGCCTATACTAACCATTACGGTCCTAAATAGGATGAGGCTACTGGGATCACCCACCACCTAGTTCCGGGCGACTTTGCTTTTTTCCATGTTGGATCTAAGGTCAAGGTTTGTCGTGACCCTCCCATATATCCATGGATCGTAATCGAGATATTAGCAGTTCTAATTTCTCCACGATCTAGTTCTCAACTAAGTCACAAGGATTGGCCTTCTACGCCGTTACTCGACCCATTCGATCTCCCCACCCTAACCTTGTAGGTCGAGAGGAAGACAAGGCTAGGTTGTAAGGACCTCGGGAGTCGATCTATGAAAATATATTCACCTTATTATGGATTATCTCCCAAATACAACATAAAGCCCCATGCATTAGATTTGAAACCAGCATAGTGTGGTGAGATTATGAGAAAATTACCTACTACAACATACAATATATACAATCTACATCATACGATTTTGTGCCTCGTAGATCCTCGAAGATCCACTTGGTCGAGTATAGGGCTAGATCCCGATATGACGTAGCGATACTCACCGGTGTTTCGCACGTGATGCCCCTCCATCCTGTCCAAAAAAATCAATAAACTCACGGTTGCCATAACTCGTTGCCTCCAATTGTCATTTCTACACCCGGTCAAGCCAGTATCCCTCCTTGGGATCAATCATCCCAACTCCCTCTACATAAACCACCCCCCAAACAGCCCACCATGACCGCCTCAACCCCTTACGCCAAAGAGCTCCAGCTTGCCAGTCTAGCCGTACAACGAGCAGCCATCCTAACAAAAGAGCTACTCTCTGCCGTTGACAAAGGCGCCCTTGACAAGAGCGACTCCTCCCCCGTAACAATTGCCGACTTCGCCGCCCAAGCCTCAATAATTGCCGCCATCCACAACGTCTTCCCAGACGACGACATCGTCGGCGAAGAAGACGCCACAGCCCTCCGCTTAAACCCAGATCTCCTCGCAAGAACCTGGGACCTAGCAACCAGCATCCACCTCAATGACCCAGAAAGCGAAGCCCTTCTCCATACCCCAAGTACCACCTCCGAACTCCTCGACCTTATCGACCTCGGGGCAAAAGGCGCCTGCACCCCAACTAGCCGGACCTGGACTCTAGACCCCGTAGATGGGACAGCAACCTTCATTCGCGGCGAGCAGTACGCAGTCTGTCTCTCGCTAGTCGAAAACGGGGTCCAGAAAATCGGTGTCCTCGGCTGTCCCAACCTTCTACAGTCAGGACCCGTCGCTGAACACCGCGTCGACCGCGACGGTTTCGGTCAGATGATCTCGGCCGTTGCCGGACAGGGTGCTGCCATCAGACCTATGGGTCTGGGAGCTTTGCTGCCGGCGCGCCCGCTTGAAATTGTCCCGCAGGTTGGGCCTTCCGACGTGCGGTTCATTGATACGCGTGCGGCGAAGACGCAGGATCTTGAGGCTCATGCCCGGGTGGCGGCAGATCTTGGCTGTCCGTGGCCGAATCCGGTGGATTTGTGGTCGGCGCAGATGCGTTATGTTGCTATTGCCGTGCAGGGAGGGTGTAATGCTTTCGTGAAGGTGCCGCTGAGTCCGGAGTATCGCTCGAAGATCTGGGATCATGCGGGTGGTATGCTTATTGTGCAGGAATTGGGCTGTCTTGTTACGGACCTTGAGGGAAAACCGGTTGATTGTTCGCTGGGTCGTACTTTGGCGGGGTGTCATGGTATGGTTGTTGGGCCGGCTTCGGTTCATGGGAGGATTTTGGAGGCTGTGAAGGAGGCGCGGGGGTTGTGATTTTTTTTCTTTCTCTTTTTAGATCTTGTTCTTTTGCATATTGGTTTTGATACCCTAGATAATCATATCATTGGCATGGTTACTATTCATGTTAGTACTATATAATAACTACATTATATGTATAATGTAGACTCTTCTACCGACGTGAGGCGTGAGCACATTTGATAGAAAGGTACTTTGTGCCTGTGTTTCATACTATGTTTCATGAGAAACACCAGTATTTCTAGTAAAGTTGAAAAGATATAAGTACTATTTGACTAGAATTAATCATATTTCTTCACATTTCGAGAGAGTCAAGTCCATATGTAGTTCGAAGTAACCCTAAATATATCAGATAAAGCGCTGATGTCATCACCCATAGAGAATTGACCTTGCATCATTTCCCATCCCGGTTCTTCCTGCGATGGTCTGATTTCATTGGATTGAAATTGAATAATGGTCTGATGACCGTATGCGGGGAATTCCTCCTTTAATACTTTGGTTTATACCCTGGACTCCCCTCTTCTAGACTTTCGATTCCTTTTTTTTTATTTAATTATACTTAGCTTCATCTTGGATAATCCATCATGGTATTCAATCCATTCGCTAGACGCGAAACTCACAGCGCCAACTCGCTGAATACCTACCGGGTCCTTGTACCCCTCACCTGGGCTCTGGTCGTGGTGGTCGGCATCTACCACTCTGTTCACTCGCCCGATGACACCAAGAAGGGCAAGAAGATTTGGAAGCAGGCTAATAAGCATAATACTCCATTCAGCCAGAACACTACTGTGACTGGCGTTTTCTGGTTAGTTAGCCTAAGTAGCACACCCGTGTCTATGTTGGAGATGATTATGCTTTTGAATATCCACAACCTAACCTCCATCCAGGATCATCCTCCTCTTCTCTCAGCTCAGCTATGTCTGGCACCTCTTTTCCAAGAACGAGGTCCTCGTCACGGCAGCTGCCAATGTAGCCACCCACTTCATTCTGAACAACCTCTTCCTCGCCGCTTGGATCCTCCTGTGGACCCGCAACCACTTCTGGGGCGCAGAGATCATCCTCGTCGCCCACTTAATCAACCAGACAGTTACCTACTGGCGCCACCGCGGTCTGCCGGCATTCGTGCATCTACCTGCCGTTGCCGGTCCCTATGCCTGGACACTGACGGCGCTGTTCTGGAACGGCGCGGTCGCTGTCCACAGCCACAACCTGCCTGGCCGTATTGTTGCTAATATCTTTATCTGGGTTATCCTCGCCATCGGACTGTTTGATATCGTCCTCTGGGAGGATTATATCCTTGGCTATTGTTTGAGTTGGTTGACATTGTGTAAGTTTTACCCTTTTTTAAATCACTGTTTGGAGTGCTTTGCTGATATACATACTTTTAGCAATCGCCCTCAGACAAATCGCTATCAAGATCATTGCCCTGCAGTGGATCTTTGCCTTTACTGTCTTTGCCGTGTTCTTGGTCGTCTCTCTTTACATCTCCACGACCAAGTACACTGGCCGCGACAGCCTCTTCCGTCGCGTTGCTCACCCCGAGTCGGTGGACCGGGAGAGAGAGCCGCTGCTCAACGAGGGGGTGTGAGCGTGTCGTCATGCCATCATTACGGATAAGCCTAACTAGTTGGCCAGGGCATACTTTTAGGATCGGACTCGGCGCTGGAGAACGAGACACGGTGAAAGTACAACATATGGAGGAGAGATCTGCAAGGTCTTATTTTGGCAGAATTATGCACTCTTTTGTGATACCACCTGGAATAATGTAGTTTTCTTGTTTAATTGGTGCACTAAGGTGAAAATGCATCGACCCACTTGGGACTGGGGAAGGACGTATGTATTGAAGAAAGGTTGAATACTTTGATAATTTCACGTTGGCAAAAGGAATGAAACGGAACATGAATTTATATATGTTGTATGGAGTAGTTATACTATTCTATTTGAATAATTGTTGGATTATTGTTTCCATATCTTTTTCCCCCGTGCTGATGCGGGCTGAGATCCGAGTCCAGCGTTGCCCTGACAACCACATGCACCTCCACCTTTGTTGATGCAAAGGGACGGATATGAACGGATAAGCGTGTCTGCCTAGTCGATCCTTTTGACTCTTTTATTGTCTCTTTCTCTTCATCTTGCTTGTGTGTCGAGCTTTGATATTGATATTGTGCTCGCATTCCTCCGTTCCTCAACCCTCAACAGATCCAAACCCACTCTGACTTATCGAGAGAAGGGGATTGATTCTGATCGTTGTCTCATTGATACCCACCTCAGGTACCATACTATGAGGCAGTGAGTTCAAAAAAAAAGACACCCACATTCCACGTTCTATCATGAATCGTCATCCGCCATCCAATTACGGCGACGCGCCGCCAGCATACCTCAACCACGACACGGGTTCCTATCTGTCTGATCCCGAGTCTCCAACTAATGCCTCACGACTTAATGGAGGAACGATGCGCTTGCTGCCAAGTGGCGACGGCGCTGATGACTTAGCTAGTAGCCATAGGGCTCCTTCACCTTCCCATTATGACCCTGATTATGATCACACTCCGTACGTATATCCCAACTACCTCTGATACAATCTTGCCCGTTTTCACATTCCAATGGTTTCCCTCGCGACGGACCCATGTGCACCACCAAGTCCAACTCCTTCATTGATGTGATTGAGAGGCTAGAAGAAAGCTTGTGCCTTAGGCAATTGCCCGCCAATGGGTAATGCTACTGGGCTCGAGCCAACTCCTTCCTGCTGTTTGGTCGATCCTCTTCCCCTTGAACATTAGGCATTTGGTACTCTAGTGCATTGTTTACCGTTTCATCCACCACTCCACCTCCATTGGCCCTCTTCCTGCCAGCTTCGAGGCAAAATGGAACGTCTTCCAAGACCAAGGTCTAACATCAGGGGGCAAAATTTTAGGACCGGACACGACCAACGTTATGACAATTATTACGAGGTGCCCAGCATCTCTTCGCCTTCGCGTCCACCATCCAGCTTGGCCAGTGGACCTAGTATCCCGCCTCCGACAGCAAGCCTCGCAGACACTTCCGTCTATCCTTCTATTCCCCCACGCACAGGATCTCCAATTCGTCCATGGAGCCCTTCACACATCCGACCACCCTCCGTGTCAAGTGTTGGATATGAACGCCCCGATCTGAACGGTAGCCCGCGGCCCGGTACACCTAGCTCAAGATATGGGGGTAGCCCTCGTCGACCATTGCCTCCTGCGCCTTTGTTCTCTGGGCCAAAATCAACAGTAGATACAAGCATTGATATTGGCGATGCCCATAGCGACGATCCATTCGGCGGCGACGGCCGCACAATTCACCACACTTCGCGCGGCAGCGTCCGATCATTCATGAGCGAATCGACAATGTTGGGAGATGAGAAGGATAGTATGTCAAAAGTCGACCTCGATGATGAATATGAGGACGAATCCCACGTTCTGGATCCCAACCTTCACTATGGTCCAGCACCGGACAAGCAAGGGCGTCGCGGTGTCCGATCCAAGCAGGTCGCCAAAAAGGAAGTTCAGCTGGTCAACGGCGAGCTTATTTTGGAGTGCAAAATTCCCACCATTCTTCACAGTTTCCTACCTCGCCGTGACGAGCGCGAATTCACGCACATGCGATATACCGCTGTGACATCCGATCCAGACGATTACGGCGAACGGGGATATAAACTTCGCCAGCAGATTGGTACCACCACTCGTGAGACTGAGCTGTTTATTTGTATCACCATGTACAACGAGGACGAGATCGGTTTCACTCGTACCATGCACGGTGTCATGCGGAATATCAGCCACTTCTGCTCGCGAACCAAGTCGCGTACTTGGGGCCGTGATGGATGGAAGAAGATTGTCGTTTGCATCGTCGCTGATGGACGTAAGAAGGTCCACCCGCGTACGCTTAATGCATTGGCTGCCCTGGGTGTTTACCAGGAGGGTATTGCGAAGAACATTGTCAACCAAAAGGAAGTCCAGGCACACGTGTACGAGTACACTACGCAGGTGTCCCTCGATGATGATCTCAAGTTCAAGGGTGCCGAGAAGGGAATAGTCCCATGTCAGGTTATCTTCTGTTTGAAGGAACATAACAAGAAGAAGCTGAACTCTCACCGATGGTTCTTCAATGCCTTCGGTCGTGCCCTTCAGCCTAACATTTGTATTTTGCTCGATGTTGGAACTCGACCGGAGCCGATGGCGCTCTACCACTTGTGGAAGGCATTTGATCAGGACTCCAATGTTGCCGGCGCTGCTGGTGAGATCAAGGCTGCTAAGGGAAAGAACATGCTCGGTCTGCTCAACCCTCTGGTGGCAAGTCAGAACTTCGAATACAAAATGTCCAACATCCTCGACAAGCCTCTGGAATCGGTCTTCGGTTACATTACTGTGTTGCCTGGTGCGCTTAGTGCTTATCGATTCTTTGCCCTGCAAAACGACGCAGATGGCCATGGGCCTCTCAATCAATATTTCAAGGGTGAAACACTCCACGGTCAAGATGCAGATGTCTTCACTGCCAACATGTACCTGGCCGAAGATCGTATTCTTTGCTGGGAGTTGGTTGCCAAGCGAGAAGAGAGATGGGTGTTGAAGTTTGTGAAGAACGCCGTGGGAGAAACTGACGTGCCGGACTCGGTTCCTGAGTTTATCTCCCAGCGTCGAAGATGGCTGAACGGTGCTTTCTTCGCGGCTGTGTACTCGATTTTCAATGCCAAGCAGATCTGGCAGACGGATCATACTCTTGCTCGGAAGATCTTGCTTCACATCGAGTTCTTTTATCAATTCCTTAATCTGCTCTTTACTTACTTTGGTCTTGTGAGTTTAGCTCTCTATTTTTTTCTTTTTGAATGCATCCACTGACTTAATCCAGGCCAATTTCTACCTCGCTTTCTACTTCATTGCTGGCTCTTTGACTGATGAGAAGCTTGATCCGTTCGGTCACAACATGGGCAAATACATCTTCATTGTTTTGCGCTATGCTTGTGTTCTGGTTATGTGTTTGCAGTTCATTATCTCCTTGGGTAATCGGCCGCAAGGGTGAGTCCACACAGTTCATCATACATTGGACTTGGCTGACATTTATTTTTAGTGCCAAAAATCTCTATCTATCTGGTATTATCATTTACGCCATTATCATGTTTTACACGGTCTTCTGCGCCCTTTACTTGGTAGTCAAGGAGTTACTCGCACGTGCTGGAATCGGAGGCGATGATATGGAAGTCGGGGACGGCCTAATGATGAACATCGTGATTTCCATGTTGTCAACCGTCGGTCTTTACTTCTATACCTCATTCCTCTACCTGGACCCATGGCACATGTTCACCTCTTCGATTCAATACTTCCTCCTCATGCCAAGCTACATCTGCATCCTCCAAGTCTACGCCTTCTGCAACACCCACGACGTAACCTGGGGAACCAAAGGTGACAACGTTATCAACACCGATCTCGGCGCAGCGAAGACCATCAATGGCTCCACCGTTGTCATCGAAATGCCCTCCGAGCAACTCGACATTGACTCCGGCTACGACGCGGCCCTCCGCAATCTCCGCGATCGCCTTGAGGTCCCAGAGCCCCCGCCATCAGACTCCCAGTTGCAGGAGGACTATTACCGCGCCGTCCGTACTTACATGGTCTCCATCTGGATGGTTGCTAACGTAATCCTCGGCATGGCTGTGTCCGAAATCTACGGTATTGACCAAGGTGGTACAAACATCTACCTCGCTATCATCTTGTGGTCTGTCGCTGTTCTCGCTGCTATTCGTGCTATTGGCTCTACTACCTATGCCATTTTGAACGTCGTCCAGATGATCGTTGAAGGAAAGACGAAGTTCGATGCCGGTAACATGTCAAACTTCGCCCCCAGCTCTTTCAGTGGTTCGAGTGCCGCTGCTACCTCTGAGTCTGGCACGGCCTCCGCCCGTCCTGTGCGCTATGGCGGCGGCGCCTCCTTCAAAGATAAACTTGCTGAGGTTCGTTGGAGTGCTGGGAGAGCCGTTGGAAAAGCTATGTTCTGGCGCAAGTAGATGTCTGATATGGTTTCCTTTTTGCGTTTTCTTTTGATTTAATGTGGTTCTTTTTTTTTCCCTTTTCGGGATTGCCCTTCTAGCTTGGCTTTCCTGGGTCACGTGGAGTCCCTCTGATTTCTGCTTTCTTTTGAGATATTAGGCGTTGAATCTCTTTTTCTCTTCCTTGATGGAAATATTGTCACGATAGTGCTCTTTTTTGTTTTTAATGCTCGTTGCTCTCACTTTCCAGGCTCCTGGACATGTGTATTGATTGATGTACTTATGTGCTCTCTTTTGGGGGTTGGAATTAATGCACTGGATGATGATTAAAAACCACTGGGACCCATTCAATATCTATGATCTTTTCAATGTTTTTATCTTGACGTATTCTACATCGACTCGCCCGCAACTTTCAATTCCAACGCCAGCATTGAAGGTTTATTCACTAAATTCGTATATCACGTCAATATTCCAATGAAAAAAATGCCACACAAATCCCGCCATGAAATCCCATCTCCTACTATACACAATCTCATTTCTCATTAAGCCCAGTCCCCTCAACCTCATGAATATGTGTATCCCGCGGTCCCAACTCCGCCGGAAACATCATCTTCCCCCTCTCCGGATAAACAGGATAAACCAAATGTTCCGCCGAGCTCGCAGCAGCAATCTCATCAATCATCGCCTCCTTCTGTCGCAAGTTCTTCTTATATATCCGCCGCTGCACGAGCATAGTAACAACAGCGATCAGAAGACACCCGCCCAATCCAGCGCCGAGGCCTGCGCTAATCACTGTTGTTTTTGAGGCTGGGCATGTGGCGCTGGCACTTGAGCCGGGCGTGCATGTTGTATCTTTAGTATTGGAGCTGGCGTCGGTCGACGAAGGCGATGATGGCGATGATGAGGTATTCGACGATGGCGAAGAGGAGGATACCGAGGACGAGAGAGAGGACTCGGATGAGCCCGATGAAGAAGAGACATCGGATGTGAGTGATGTCACGGAGACGTTGATCATCTGGCCCATGTCTAGGCGCACGGCATCGTCGCAGCAATTTGTGCCGTTTACGCTGCAGCACCAGAAGCCGCGGCCTTGCGCGGGGCAGGGGATTACGTAGAGGGTTGCGTCCGAGGCTATTTAGATGGTTGGTTAGAATTAGTCGGTCAGGAGGCGAGTATCAATATGTAGAACGTTCGTATCTATCATTGGACGAGAAGAAAGAGATAATCAATTTACCTGTGTGACAGAGTCCCGGACACTGCCCGCTCTTCCAGGTCTTATCGGTGCAAGCACCCTGTCGTAGGAGGCCTCGGAAATTCGGATCTTGGATATAACACACTCCGCCAGAGAGGCAGATGTCGTTGGGGGTTGTGTTGCTTTTATCTAGGGAGCAGCAGGGGCTGTCCTCTTGGTCTGGGAAGCAGGGCTGGAAGCTTGAGTCTGCTGCTCTGCCGTTTGTGAGGTAGCATTGTCGGGCTTGAATTATAATGGGGAACACTGCTTGGAAGATGAGTATGCGGAGGATTGATTTAAGGCGAATCATTTCTTCCTTGTTCTTAATCGAGGGAGTAAAAGAGTCGAGGAAGGTTGAGGGAGGGGGAGGGGGATATTAATTTCATTTTAGACAGGGTCTGTGAGTTTTAAAAGCAGGGTTTTATTTATTTTACAGCTGAGGCTCATGTACCTCATGGGATAAAAGCAATAATAGCTTTGAATGTTATTGGGCTCGTAGATATAAGGCGGTTAGTTGATCCTTCGGATTGGTTGGGAGCTCGCAGATCACTATGCCCTAAGTCCGATCCGCTAAGCGCTGAGGTTTCACGGATTTATTTTTGGCGCCTCGCAAATGAATTAAAGGGGTAAGAGAATGAGCTAAGTGCCTTAGCCAGGAGATTTAATTCAGGGCGATTTTTAAAATGCAGTTTCATTATAGGATGTGGTTACATCCACAGGCCCCGTCCCCGGGTAGGTAGTGAGTGGTACCTGCAGTTCTAGAGAACACACAGAGATACACCAACAAAGCCTTCTAACTATCAAGTAATCCACTTATGTTCAAAGTGGGTGTGGAAGATTTGTATATGATTGAGAGTCCGGATTGAAACGTGCTTTAAACTCCATGTCCACCGATAAATTCATTGGCGGTTATGTAGCACAACGAGCTTGATTGCCTATCCTACGTATTATAGGGAATATTGAGTGATGCACCCGATGTACGCCGCCTACGACGGGGTATAGCACTCAATGCCGCGTGCCTGAATTTAATGCTGGAATGCCTTATTTTGGCCTGACTTATGCCTGATTTATACCTTGTTTTAGACCGCTTTCAGACCTCTCTGTACAGCGTACTGTAACCGACTCGGCATGGAATGACTGGCGCCGTTCACCTATAAAAATGAGGCTTTTCATCCCATACAAACGGAGACATCTCCATGTTTTTGGATCGTTTGCAAGTGCCAAAAATAAAAATTTTCATCTGCACACAAATGGCAGTCCGTATTTTTGGACGGTTTAAAAGTGTCAAAAATAAAGTTTTTGATCCCATACAAAGTGAGATATCTCCATGTTTTTCGACGGTTTCTAAGTGTCAAGAACGAAGCTTTTCGTCCCCATACATATAACGATATCTCCATGTTTTTTGCGGCTTGTAAGATTAAAAGCTTCATGTTGATATTTGCAAACCGTCTAAAAATATAGAAATGTCGCTATTTATATGGGGACGAAAAGCTTCATTTTCATTCCTACCTTGTGCTGGCGGTACAGTCACTACGCAAAAGTGTTAACACTCAGGTTCTGCCAGCTTGACATCCACTAATAAAAACTAAGGGGTAAATGGCGGTATGTTAAATAAAGAGGCGGTATGATTAATTAATTGGGAAGGCGGTAGCAGAAGTGGTGCTAACCTTGCAACAGTACTACATTGCTTATTAAGGAATCTGTAATAGTAATTCATGTATTTTTATTTTTCTGCCAGGTCAAATAAGGCACCCAGGCATTAAGTTCAGGCACGCGGCATTGAGCGCTATACCCCGTCGTACGCCGCCTGTTTGCCTGCGTTGGTTGCTTGTAGTATGCTTTGTTTCTCGGGCTTCCTCTGACTATAGATACCCAGCTTTTTCAATAGAATCTTCATTCCCTTTCCCCCCTTTGCATAGTACCTACGATCATTTTATAGTATGTTATATACTATCTACGCGTTGATTCTAATATATAATTCACTCATAGCAGCCAAACAGTTGGGTCTTTCACCATTTATATCCCTCAAGCCTCCAGTATTTAAATGTGCTTGCTACCCAGACTTATGCCTAAGGCCTCGGTGTTTGCTCGATGTCGATTTTCCCAACAAAGTCTTTATATATATTTCATTTAATCCAGAAGATCATCAGAGAAGTGCATGGTATTTTGTCCGGGTTAAACAAAGTCGTGGATCGCAAAATCGCGGAATCGACCTCCCGAATGAAATTGTTTGTTGGGTCTGCTGCCATTACAGGGAAATATGCTGGGAACCCAACGCGAACATCATCGTTAACAATGCTACTTCCAAAAATGTCTGGGATGTGGAGATTGTATGTCAAAGAAAGGGCTCGGATTCCTTGGCTCCAGTTTCTACAGCAGAACCATCCAGGATATCGTAATATCAAGATCTCATCCGACCGGTTACAGAATCTACCGGACAATAACTCGGTTATCAATCAGATCTTGACTCAGCCCACTGACCCTTGCCCTGACTTTTCTACTGAGACCGATATTGCTGAAGATATCGACGCTCCTGTGTCAACGGCTGTTCCGAATTTCATTCCAGATCGTACTGAACTTGATGCTGTTCGAGATATGCTACCGCCTCCCAATGCCTTGACACTACCTCCCTTTATATTAACGCCTGTCAACGAATTCAACCGGACCGAGCCCCTCCTCTCACTTGCATTCCCTACACTGTTTCCTTACGGGGGAGCCGAGTTCACAAACCCACGTCAGAGGTCTGTCAGCTATAAGGACTATGTCCGACATTTGATAAAGCATGAGTCTGCCCGCTTCGCCCAGCATCCTCGCTTCCGGTTCGTAGTATTTAACACAATCATGCGCCACCAGGCGGCGAAAAGTGCAGGGTTTTATGTCCGACGCCAGGCTGATAGACCGGATATCACAATCGAGGAGCTCCAGGGTTGAAAACGTGGGACACGGCAGTGAAATTTACCATGGCACGCAATGCCTCCTTTAGTTTGAATGTTCTGAGAACTCAGGCTCTCTTATTGGCAAATGTTCTCCACACCCAAGACATTTTCGGAAGAGACATTCTTCACGGTGATATTCACGTTGGGTTTCCGGCAGATGGCTAGTTGTTACTTGTTGTTATACTGTACTGAATATGAAGTCTTCAAAGTCTATACCAATCAAAATGTCCATGTCCAGCTGTTCTCATGGATAAATCTAGCAAGCTCACGATATGATTTGACCATTGCTCATTATGTTACAAAATATCGGTTGATAGATTCTAGCCGAGGTAAACTATGGCACCTTTCCGCTATTATCTCGCCTAATTCCACTTCAATGGCGCAACTTAATCCGATTAAACGTGATATTTCCATAACGATAACACTCGTTAGTAACTTCTTAACCTGAGAGTTCCAAATGCGATCTAGGACCGACTCCAAATAGTGATACTTCAAAATGTGTGGTAGGCAGTTACCCCGAGGACCCTCACCCCGCATCACCGGTAAACACGGCAGTGTCGTATACATGACAGGGCGAATGTATTGACTGACTAATATCTTTGAGGGGTCCTAACATTTTGTTGATTTCTTGGAATTCGGGTTACAGTCTTGATAATATCTCTGAATTTATTCGAGGCTATTAAACATGTTCTCAGAAAAGGGCAAGACGGCGCCCGTTGACCCCGAGGCCACAGATCTAGCACATATCACAGAAGATGAAGAGTTATCTGAAACACCCTCTACATTTGCTGTAAAAGGTAAAGTACATGGATGTCTCCAAGTACTTGGTGCTTTCTTTATATTCTTCAATGTCTGGTCTGTCAACAGCCTTCCGAGTTACAATTGAATATCGAAACTAACATGCTTCCAGGGGCCTAAATCTCTCATTTGGAACATTTCAAAGCTTCTATGCACTCATCTACATACCGTCATCAACATCGTCTGATATCGCCTGGATTGGAACAATCCAATCCTGGCTCCTGATCGTCGGCGGTCTACTATCCGGTCCACTCTTCGACCTCGGCTACAACCAGACCATGATTATGATTGGAAGTATTCTAGGTGTAACCGGCATGATGATGCTAAGTCTTGCACACGAGTACTACGCCATATTCCTAAGTCAGGGAGTCTGCGTGGGCCTCGGATTCGGACTGCTCTATGTCCCCGCCATTGCATTGGTCAGCCGCTCTTTCACAACAAGAAGGGCTGTTGCGCTAGGTGTTTCGAGTAGCGGTGCACCTGTCGGAGGCATTATCTACACTACCATGTTCAATCAGATTTTACCAAGAGTCGGGTTCCCCTGGACCGTTCGCCTTGTGGCGTTCGTGATGCTGGCGCTGTTCATCGCGGCTGCTCTTATGCTTTTGTGGCCAGAGAGACATTCAGTGAGGGTTAAAGCCACCCAACGTAGGAGCTTGATTGATTTGCGTGCTTTCAAGGATCTGCCATTTTGGAGCTTTGCTATTGGGAACTTTTTCCTTTACCTTGGTTATATCACGCCTTTCTATTACATTCCCACTTATGCGCAGACAAAATTGGGCACGTCGAGCGCAATGGCATCGAATGTATTGATGATTTCCCAGGCTTCTTCGGTCGTTGGCCGTGTTGTCTTGACTTTATTTGCTCATTACTACGGGTCGATGGTGGCTTGGATCATCTGCGGTGTGCTCTCGGGCGTTCTGTGTATTTGTTGGATCAGTGCAGATAGTCTGGTGCGGTTTATCCTTTTTGCAGCCTTCTATGGTAAGTGAAGTTCTTTTACCTGGGTCATCGGTGGTCTGATTCTGACACAAATCACAGGTGGTATCTCCGGGGCCTTGATTCCTCTCCCACCGAGCGTTTTCACTCACGTCTGTCCCGATCCCAAGAGTCTCGGGACTTGGCTTGGAATGGCGCAGAGCTTGAGTAGCTTTGCGACTCTTGTGGGACCACCAATAGCAGGTGCGCTCGCTTCAATTGGTGCTGATGGTAGTGCGGATTTGAACTACCTAGGAATTCAATTGTTTAGTGGAATAGTTATGTGTTTTGGTGCGTTTCAGCTGATCTTTCTGTGGTATTTGTTATACAAAAAGAGGGGCAAAACTGGTTTATTTTAAAAGGAAAAGGGGCTGTTTATACGGAGTAGTCCACATGCATTTCTATTCGGAGCCTAGGACATTGACCCTGCTATTGAGCTAATATGTGCTTCCTTTCCCTTACATTATTGTCAAATAAATCCCTGCTATCTTTCTAGTAGAATATCATATATAGTTCGGAGAACCAACCTATCATATCCTCTAAATTCGCAGGGTCTCGGGATTTTCAACAAATCACACTGATGTGAGTCACCACAGTCACTATCTGATGGCATCCAGAGAATAGAATAAAAAAGAATACTATATATAATCTCATCTCATTCTCGATTCCTAACTCGCACTACCTCGAACAAAAAACCTCAAAAATGGCATCACCACGCCCAAAAGGCCCACTAGTCCCCTTCACACCCGCTCTACTACCAACAAGCCAAACAATCCCAGGGCGAACAATTCTCCTCGAGAAACTCTCCCCAAAGCATGCCGACGACCTTTTCGCCCTAACCGGTGGGCTTGAATCACCCAGAGAAGCTTTATGGGACTACATGCCCGACGGGCCGTACTCAGACGCCAAAGCCTTCAAAACCAGCATTGCATCGAAATCCACTTCAACAGATCCATTTTTTTACGCAATCATCGACCAGCGCGACAATATCCCCACTTCCGGAAAAGCAATTGGCTATCTCTCTCTGATGCGTATGACTCCCGACCACCTGGGCATCGAAATCGGGCATGTGATGTACTCGTCTGCGCTCCAGCGCACAACGGGCGCGACCGAGGCTATCTATCTCCTCGCTCAACATGCTTTCCACGATCTTGGGTATAGGAGATTGGAGTGGAAATGCAATTCGCTGAATGAACCTTCGAGGCGTGCGGCTCTGCGCTTGGGATTCTCGTTTGAGGGGATCTTTCGGCAGCACTTGATTGTTAAGGGGAGGAATAGGGATACAGCTTGGTTTTCGATTTTGAGAGATGAGTGGGATGTTTCACTAAAGGCTTCCATGGATAAATGGCTGGATCCTGGGAACTTTGGGGAGGATGGTGGTCAGATTAGGTCACTGCAGGATTTGAGAGCTGAGTCTGGAAAGTGATTGTCCGTATTTAGATATTTACATGGTTGTACCTGGGCAGTCATCCATATAGAAAAGAAAACAGCTAGTTATGTTTATTTCGTTTTCATGTTCACCAAAGCCCTTTATCCTTTGGAGATCATTAACGCGCTATTGGACATCGCCGACAGGAGTAACTCCACCACCCCACCTGCCCCACCATTTAACAGAAGCTCGAGGGAGTTGGGGTAAAGGAACTCGAGTATAGCTGCATTATATGTGAGATAAGGGTAATACTCATACAGACTATGTCAAATAGCTATGTGATGGTGGTCTTTGATGTGACAAGACCTACATAAAAATGAAATCCAAGATCCGAGATCGACTTGGCCGATGTTCTCCGAGATCTCCAAGAGATCCTATCGATCCTCTCCATTAGAACCTCTATGATTGGAAGATATGCACATTGTCAAAGGTTAACGAATAGACGCAGTGCGGTTCATCAATCCAAATTCTTTAGCGGGTCTGTTTTTTTTGCTGAGAGACAGCTTACTCCCTCGTTCCTATACTTGTGTACAGCCCTGCAATGACAAATAAAGAAATGATAACATTGGCAATGTATAAATACCCCCCCAATTACCACCCAGTACATCGTCTATTCGTTAAATCATTACCCCCTGATCATTCAACCCATTTCCCAAATGTCCACATCAACAATGTCACTCAACGAAACCTCATCCACTAGAGAATATGGGTTCAACCCTAACCAAGGCGTAAACTGGGCCGACTACCTCACCTTCCGCCCAATCTACCCAGCCTCCTTTTTTGCAAAAGTCTTCGCCTACCACTCCCAAAAACCCCACTCAACCTGGTCCCTGGCCCAAGACATCGGCGCCGGCTGCGGAATCGTCTCATCGAGTCTTGCGCCCCGCTTCGACAAAGTGATTGTCTCAGACCCAAACGAGGGATACACCGCACTCGCTCGCAGAGTCCTCGTCGAGGAATCTCAACTGCCCGAATCCAGGTTCCGGTTCCTGCAGGAAAGTGCCGAAAGGAGCTCTGTGGAATCCGGTTCAGTCGGTCTGATCATGGCGTGTGAATGTATTCACTGGACGAGGCCGGAAATTGCGATTGCGGAATTTGCACGGGAGTTATGTGTTGGTGGAACGCTTGTCATTACGCATTATAATTATCCGCGCATTGTTGGGAATGAGAGTGCTCAGAAGGCATGGGCGGCTATTTGTACGTTTTATGCGGGTGAGGTTCATGATCCGCTGCTTGATCATGCGTTGAGGATCTTGAACTCTGGGACTGAGGCTCTAGGATTCCCTGTGGAGGATTGGGAAGGGGTGAAGCGGTTGTATGTTAACGCTCGGGGGAGTATTGAGGCCTTTAGGATTAATGATCGAATTGGTGAGAGTCAGGTCAGGGATGGGGAGGAGACGGTTTGGGAGGAGGAGGATGTGGACTGGATGGATGAGCAGGACTGTGACTGGTTTAAAGGTTATGCATCTACCTGGACGACGCCGAGTGTATCCGAGTCGGACATTAATCCGCTCTGGGATGACATGGAGAGGGCTTTGGGGGGGAAGAAAGTGAAGACTGCCACGCCAGTTGCTATGGTCTTTGCTACGAAGAGAGGACATAGCTGAGGAGTGAATAACTATGTGTCAAAAATAAAACTAATCTAAGCAATTTATCTCCATTCACAAGTCAACCCTTCAAGTGCGTCTTCTACCTAACAATCTCCTCGACAACCTTCGCCGCTGCTAGGGTCTCTTCGTCCTTGAACCGTCTGCCAGCAATCTGCAGTCCCACCGATGCGCCCTCATACCTCTCCGGATCTTCGTACTTACGCCACTCCCTCTCATCAACCTCATCCCGGGGAACATACTTCTTATCCTGCTCCGTCAACACGTCTACCTTTGGATCCACGGTGATTCCAGATGGGAACACTGCAGAAGGCAGGTCTACTAAGTTCCAAATAGAAGTATAATTCCAATACTGCGACTCGCCCATCACTGCTGCGGCAGCAGGATATGTCGGGGAGAGAATAAAATCGACACCACGACGCTTGAGAAGGGCCTGGTACTCGTCTCTGTAGATATCGCGCTTCTCCTGCAGGGCCCATGCCTCGGGGTGAGAAAGAGGCGTGCTTCGACTGTAGGAGAGAGCCCAATCGGTTAGTGGGCGTGATGGCTCGCCTGATTGCGCAATAATCTCGCGTTGCTTGCTGGCAGCATCGGGGTAGTATAGAGCGGCCTGGGTCATGTTAGCGTTCTAGTGTGTATGACCAACGCAGATTCAGCACTCACGATAACTTCCCAACCATGCTGGTGCTTATACGGCTCCCAGTCTACGACTTTAACACCTGCCGCTATCAGCTTCTCCTTGGCAAGTCTCAAAGCGCGAGTGATAGGCGGATGGGGGCGGACGCAGCTAGGAAATGAATTAGCACACTGACAGCAAACATATGTTTGAATCATGACTCACCCATCGTCCCACATAATAGCCACAGTCATATCACGTGTCGGAGCGACCGTCTTCCATGGCACAGGCATCAGCGACGTCTCAATATCCCAAGGCTCCTGCTCCAATACAGCTTTCTGGAACAGCTCTAGATCCTCAATCGAGCAACTAGCCAATGGACCCACCACGCCGCGGATGGTCTCCTGGCCGGAAGAAACCACTTTGAGTCCTGTTACAGGGTTCCGCAGTGAGGAAGGACGGAAGCCGTACACACCGCAAAATGCAGCGGGGCAGCGAATTGATCCGCCGATGTCAGTTCCAATCCCTATTGGCGCGCACCGAAAGCCCATTGATGCACCCTCACCGCCAGAGGACCCGCCTGGACTTAGGTTGCGGTTGAGTGGGTTCAATGTTGTGCCGGTGATGTTGTTGCTGCAGCATAGGTGCTAGATGGCGTTAGTTATGAGCTACACCGGTAATGTGGAATTTATGGACATACCATTAATGACTGGGGCTGGTTAGTCCGGACATGGAAGATGGCGCCGGCTTTGGATAGGAGTTGGAGGAGAAGGGCATCTTCCGTGCTGACTTTATCAACCCTGTTACTGGTCAGTAATGTTTGGTTTGTCGTGGGTGGATTTCTACTCACCAAGCTACGTAGCCTGTGTTGCATGTTCTGTTCTTCATAGATATGTGCTCCTTTACACTGATTGGTATGCCATGCTGTGGTTGTTTCATTAGAACCTTGGCAGTATAAACTTTGAGCACGTATGTATATATGAGCTTACCAGAGGCCCGACCAGTTTCCCTGTGCGTCTGTAGTACTCGTCATGTTCTTTGGCGCGGATGATTGCCTCGTCCGCCATAAACTCTGTTGCAAAATTGAGCTAACAAGAATGTTAACGCTGGAACTACAAAAGCCGAGTCTCCTAATCTCACCAGTTGGTGGCCCAACACGGCCCTCTTCAAGAACGCAACCAACACTTCTTCTGCACTCAGTTTTCCATTGCCCATTTCCGCCACCAGTACGGTGGCCGACATCTCAGTAATAATGAGCTCGCGCTCATTCAACAACCCGCTTTTCTTGGGGAAATCAACCACACTCTTCTGCGAGACTGGCGGCAACCTATCCACAGGGAGAAGCCATTTCTTCGGAATGGAATTGTTTAAGATGTCTTTGCCTTTTTGGGCTTGGCTCTCCCAGTTACGGGTCATGTTGAGTGATAATTGAAATTGAATATGGGGAGTGGTATACCGGTGGTGGATAGAGGAAAGAAGAAAGATAAATACAAGGCACAAGGCACTTTATCCTACGCATTTCCCCGCACACAATCTGTGTGACATGTCTATCTCGGAATCGGAACTCGTTCGATAATGACTTTTCCTAACGATACATCCCTGCATGGTAGATGGGAGGGCTCTTATCTGCGGGATATCTTGATGAATGCGGTAGGACGCGGAATAATTCCGTTCTGACTTCTCCATCTCTCTAATAAGACTACAAACATCAACCTCGTATTGATCATTGTATGTTCATAGCTGTATCTGCGCATCATAGTTACATCCCCCAATAGGGCATCTAAATATACAGGTCTGCGAAGGTGTATCCCGGCCAGGGGTCCCGAGGTCGGAAACTAATATTAGTAATATTTATGCCTGAGTGGATACTTGATTTAACTAGTTAGTTACCATAACAGAGCACTTAGTAAAGTACTTGAAACATTTGAATGGATGAGGATGGATGGTGATTTGTACGGTCGCATTTGTACGGTGGCGATGAGGATAGATAGTGATATACGGTCAGGGGGCAGTGGAATGGATGAGATTGGCGGTATGTATGAATATGATATGAGAGGCTTCAACGCCGAGAGACAGAAGATTTCAAAGATTTGTGTAGTGGGAATAGCTTCAATATTACCCGCGAGGCTTCCATTTGAGAGCTTTACTTACAATACATTACAATACACTGTAAGAGCGGTGCCAAAAGGCGCTATAATCAGGCATCTTCAGGTATCAATATTGGTAATAATTAGTTTCCCGAGGTCCGACCCGTCCCTTTTTTTTCTTTCTTTTATAGAGACACAAGATTACATCAAAACATCAAAAACTCGACCATGTCGGGTGGTGGATTATGTGGGTTTAAGGGCGTCTTGCGAGAATTGCTCCTACAAGGGGAATTCTCTGACATGGAAATCATTTGTTAAGGAATCACTTTCAAAGTTCACCAGGCTATTGTTTGCACCCAATCAAGCTATTTCAGGAGCGCAATTTGTGGCGGTTTCAAGGTATAATCTAGAGAAACCTTGGCTGATGCATTTCGGCTGCTAATGGCTTATTATCTCAGGGAACTAGTGCGAAGGTCATCAATCTCCAGGAAGATAATCCGGAAACCATTGAACGTATTCTATCCTTCTTTTACCTTCAGGAATATAACGAGGCACCCAATCCAGCAGATAAACCGAATGATACAGAACCTAAGAAAATTCCTCTCAACAACATGGAAGTATTTATCACGGCTGATAAGTTCGGAATTGAGCCTCTTAAGTCCCTGGCTACTAAAAAGTTCTATCGGTGGGCAACTGCAAATTGGGACTCTCCAATATTTCCCGACGTCGTTCATGAAGTCATGACTTCAGTGCCTTCACATGAATCAAGCCTACGGGGGGTTATTGTCAAGGTTATCTCAACGCATATCACTGATCTTATCGAAAGACCAGAGATACTTCATCTCTTGGACTCTTTTGGGTGCCTTGGGTCACTGACCATCGCGAGATTAGTCCGGAATGGGCAGGTAAAACCTTTAGAGGGTAAAACCTCCAAAAAAACGACGCTTTTGAGCTATTTACTCAGAAACTCATATCCTTCGAGGCGTGTCAAAAGTGTTTATAACGCCATTTAATACTAGAGCCATACCAGAACCAGGAGGAGAGTCGTCTTTTCAGCCTGTCTATTTAACTACCAAAATATCGTATTTTAGCGTACTGAATAATGCTAAAGCAGTTCTCAAAATGAGTGCTCCATGGATCTCCGTGCATCAGCTACGCTATGTTTCATTCTAGGGAGATACCATTTATTGTGCTTCTTAGTGGCGGCCGACGACGGCCGCCACTAAGTTAAGCCCCACCATACCACCATACTGGGATGGGAAGCCCTAATCCATTAAAGTCAGTACTTTGTTCCTGGAAGAATAACATTTGGGAATTCATGTATTTATAAATAATCGATGCAATCTCTAGGAAATACAGTCACTCATCTATCTATCTCCTCATCCACCCCAAATAATCGGCTTAATTAAAATGACATCTGCAGTTGACTCGAGCGCAATTTTCCGTGTTGACGGCATCGTAGCCGTCATTACTGGGGGAGGCAGTGGTCAGTATAGTTCACTATCATTGTCAAAGGAATTTACTAAGCTTGTTGTGCCAAATACCAGGTATCGGCCTTACTATGTCACGAGCTCTTGCGGCCAACGGCGCGCGGAAGGTCTATATTCTGGGACGCCGACTGGAAGTACTAGAGAAGGCCTCTGAGGAGTACACCAGCATAGTTGCAGTTCAAGCTGATGTGACATCCAAGGCTGATCTACAAGCCGCTGTGGATCGCATCAAGAATGAAGTGGGCTATGTCAACCTCGTTGTCGCCAATCGGAATTGGCAACATCGGGCCTGCTATGCGCTTTAGTTCCAGTGCCTCGATTTCCGAGCTGCGCGAGGCGCTCTTTACCAATTTTTCCCCCGATGGAATGAACGACGCCCTGGCCCTCAATATTACCGCCGCTTTCTTTACCATGACGGTTTTTCTACAGCTGCTCGATGCCGGTACCCAGAATTCCTTGCAACGCGGCTTCGGCAAACCCGCTAAGGAGGGCACCGACGTGCCATCGATCCAGAGCCAGGTTATCTTCACAGCCAGTGTTTCGGCCTTTAGTCGACACTGGTCGTCGTCACCTCCGTATCTGACTAGCAAGGTCGCTATCATGCAGGTAGCTAAACATGCCGGTACCCAGTTGGCCAGGTTTGACAATCGTGTCAATGCCATTGCCCCCGGGGGTAAGTTCAACCTGTCGTCATGTGTGCGGTAACTATACTTGTCAGAAGGCTGACATGTTTATACAGTCTATCCATCCGAGCTGGCTTCCGCTCATCGGGAACCGTAAGCCGGAAGAAGAGGCATTCGAGGACCAGCGGTTCATCCCCGCTAGACGGTTTGGTGGTGACAAGGAAATGGCTGGCGCCATTCTATACCTGACCAGCCGTGCCGGAAGTTACTCCAACGGATCTATTCTTCTCACTGATGGTGGCCGATTGTCTGTAATGACAGACACGTACTAGGATTACCCGAAGGCCAAGAAATATGGTTGCTCCAAATCGATGGGCGGTAAACATGTAGGAAATCATATCAACTTGTTCTACACCTGTTATGTTCACTTCTCTAAAATAACAGATGTCCGTAAGTTTCTGGGAAATATGTAGGAATCGCGACACGATCCTCGGCTGCTTTCTCATGCTCATGCTCAATCTTAAAATTTGACTTCTCTCTATATCTACATGTTTTTCGGGAATTGGTTGACATGATCTAGTGATACGCGAAGCTGATCTTCTGCACTCCGTAGCACACTATCATCTTTTCAATCCGGGTTAACATATACGTGCTCTAGCGCAGCTCTAATGACGTATGAGTAGCTGGGAGGCACCAGGTCCGAGCTTCCGTGGGTTTCGACGATATCTAGAACCATTCTTGTGGCAGTGTCTAGCACTGTGTGTGATCGATTCCGCCAGTCCTCAAGTGACCGATACTTGGGGTCGAGGATTTGCAGCGTTTGCCTGGGGATATGCCGGTTCATTACAAAAACCGAACTGTGGGGGGGGGAGAGTATTAGAAGCGGCGTGCCCTCTAGGTGGACTTTGGAATCTCCGCAAGAGCGAAAGAACCAAATTTTCAGATCACAGCACCCCAGCCCCCTTTTATTTGCTCCAACCGCTTCATTCTCTCCGTCTATTGTGCAAACCATGGTCTCTATCGATCTGGAGAACATCATCCATTCTCACCCTACCCCTATCCCCAAGCCCCCTTATAAACCACCACACTTGACTGCTTCTTCTCGTGATTCTTCCTGTCTTCCCGCGAACCAGCCCATTCTGATCCATCCTCTGCCTCCGCGCCCCCCGTGCATTTCTCACGAGTTACCGCAAACATGGCATCCTCGTCGTCAGAGTCCTTCTCCTAAATTTATAGATGTTGTAGATTAAAACCGCGGTTTTACATAGAGTTGCTAAAACAGCTGTAAATAACAGTTATTTATTGTGTTAAGTCAGCGAGTTATACGTCCATTTTGAGTGACTTTATGCAACAGTGGGCATAGTGGGCATGCCCGTGGGCGGTGGGCGTTATGGACGGGCACTCGAAAATCCAAATAGCCCACCGCCCACCGTGATGTCGCAGTCTAATTTCTCGTATAGCAGAGGGCGGAAGTGCTACTCCGTGTAGATCTGTAGACTCAGAATCCAACCCAGCCCAGGTTGGGTCCGGGTCCGGTTGGGTTTTGCGGAAGTCTACCTTACAGTAATACCAGCTAGCTTGATAGCACCTATTTCAGTCTGGTTTGTATTTGAATAGGATCATGTATGGTAATAGTTTTTATGTATGTCACTGGGCTATACATATGTATTTACATCAAAGGCGCGGAAGGTAAGTGGATGGGCACCTGTCTCACTAACCCTCCATACACAGTAACTCAACACAGGAAATAAATAGATAGACAGAGAGAACCTGACGACAATGTATGTTCCAGAAATTAAACCAGCCATACATTAGGTTGCCTGCAATAGCATACAGGCTCCTATTCGTCATGGGTATACTTTCCTTGGTAGGTTCGCAGAATCGTCACAAGGCTATCCTTCGTGCACTCACCATCACTGTGAGTAGTAATGGTGCCACTACACTCGCCTTCCTGGCCGTTCCCAAAGGGGTTAGGTGTAAATTCGTCGCTTGCCTTGCCCTTTGTCTCTGTGGTATCAGGGGCGTACGCACTGCATGCTCCGGGCATGCCGCCAAAGGAGGACCCGCAACTGAAGTCCCAAATTCCCTCCCAGCAGTCCGAAGTTATCTCGATATGGTTGGTACTGCGCGCGCAGGTAGGGAGATCGTCTTCGCTCTCGAAGAGGATATTGTCATCGTTGTCGAAGAGGGTAAAGCCAGCGGAGAAACTGCTACCCAAGTTTTGGATGCCGAGGGAGGCCGAGTTTGCGAAGAGGAACTTGATGTTATTCTCGCCGGCTATGGCAGTGGTCGCCATGGCGGAAAGGGCAAGGAGAGACACAATATACATTTTGTCGTATTTTGTCTAGTAGGGGAGAAGGCGAGATAAGTGAAATTGCTTCTGGTTTGATAGATGTTAAAGTCGAAGAATCCAAGAGGGATAGGGGCTTATATACCTTAGTTGTTCGCACCGAGACAGTCTTGTACTAGGATATTTACGTAACAATGCAGATGCTGCGAGGTTGTACCTCTTGTCCCTAGGGCCAAGCTCGAGGTCGAAATCTGGATAGGAAGGTTACCCTTGCTACAGTACTCCAGGCCGTGGTAAGTGGACCAACATTTCTAAGCCAAGGTTCTAAATTACTGTAGATCAGCTTTGACTTTATGCACGGTCAACCTTCAACATCAAATAGGAGTAAACGAGTACTGTTGGGTCGAGTTGTCCTACATAGTAGTCGTTAGTACTCTCCATACTTTGGCCCCATACTCTAGATATGACGTGTTGTGTGGCCCCCACACTAAGATTTGCCAAGTGAACCACCCGCAACCAATGCAAACCCTATACCTGGTTGACGGCTGTAGAGAAGGTACAGCTCTATAGCCTCGTTAGTGGAAGTTCATGAAACAAGCGCATAAAGCAGGTGACTAGAAGTAACGGGCCGCAGTACGAATCGATATTGACTTCTTATCCAGGATGCTTGGGAGTAGAAGCAGAGTCACCATTAGTTCTCTGGTCTTGGCTACACTCCTCACACTAGTATGTATGGTATTCGTAAGGCCAAGCCCCTGCAGCTCCCGCGCACCTAAATTTTTAGCCAAGATGTATCCCGTCCCGCCGATAACGCTGATCTTGTGTACCTCTATACCGCTATTATTGACGAGGCTATCCAAGTGGGTCGTTTAGATAGTCGTAGACAGTTCTGACGGTCTGTGCGGAAGTATCACTGGTAGTGTTCTCCATATAAAGGTGGAACCTTTCATCGACGCCTGACTCAGCCCACTATTTTTTATAGGGGATTGATGGAGCAAGGCAGACAGATAGTTAGAGCGACACACCCCTTAGATCCTCCAACACCCCCTGCCTAAATTTCGCCTTATTATGCTAGATCTATAAGGCATCAATATTTTCTGCTAAGGCACACATGAATTCTTGGCAGATGCCTAATTTTGGGAGTTGAATTCTGGTTTACATAATAAAACAAGCTGAAATATTTTTAGTTAAGAGGATATAGTTAGCTAGTTTATATCCCTACTCCGTATAGAATAATTTCAAATAAATTAATATCAACTCAATAATTTTATAAAAACGCAAAATGAATTAAAAAAGAATAAAAAAGAAATCTCTCCCTCGGGGAATCGAACCCCGGTCTCCCGCGCTTATCGGTGTTAATGACAAGCGGAAATCATCACCACTAGACCAAGGAAGATGCGATGATCGAGTTTACTGCTCGACCACTTGGCTGGTTGATAGAAGGAAATGGCTATCTTGACACCATGGACATATTCTCATTCTATCCACAACAAGTTAACTGTTCACACACCGTCCCGCAGATAACCTGGCACCGAGATTCATGCAACACCTCATCAACTTCCTCCGATAGCTCGGGCTGCAGTGTAACTGAATGGATTCCATAGGCGTGGAAACACTCATTGATCACGCGGGCTGTCTTCATAAAGTCCTCGACCGAGTCCTCAGACACGACAACGTGCACTGAGGCGAGGGTTTTTTGTTGGTTGAGGCGCCAGATGTGGAGTTCGTGGACTGAGTTGACGCCCTTGATCTTGTGGTTGTTAGGAAGAGGAGAAATAGAATGATGGAGGTGGAGGTGAAGACGAAGGAGAACTTACCTTCTCAAGGTCGTGTTGAACATCGCACATGTCAACCCCCGTAGGCACACTCCCTAGCAGGATCAACCCGGCCCGGCGCACTGGATTGTGTCAGCTTTCTTTCTCTTAACCTTCTTCTGTTGAAAAGACTTACTCAGAGGGAAAGACGATAGAATAATGAGGATGGCAATGAACATGCTCACACCGGGATCGGCATAGTATCGGCCGGCATGGGGTGCAGCGAGCCAGATAATCAGACCCGCGGCCATGACGCCTAGGTTATTGATTGCATCGCCGATAACGTGGATCATCACTCCCATCATACCCAGATCGCCGTGGTCATGACCGCCATGACCATGGCTATGGCCGCCTGAGTCTTCGCAGTGATGTTTTTCGAAATGAAGATGTTTGTGATCGTGATGCTAAGCTGTGTCAGTTGCTCTCCATTAATTGGATTCTTCAAATTGATGCAGCGTACTTTGGTGCTGGAATCATGGCATCCTTCGCCAAGGTGAAGAACCGGTGTCTCAATCGTGGGTGATGGGCTATGGTCATGACTGTGTTCATGTCCATGTCCATGTTCTGGGCACTGTTAGCGTGATACTTAACAACGACCCCATTGACCGTACCGTGAAGGAAGACTGCACTAATAACATTCAGGCCCAATCCGATACAACCAATGATGAACATCAGCTTGGGGTTATGAACATCTAGATGCACCGTCAGTCATGGCCAGATAAGATCAACATCCAGTCTGGGCAATGGCACCGACGTTGTATAGCAATAAATCGCTCAATGGACTGCAAAAATATACTAATACCCAGTCCTAACAGAAGAACACCATTGAAAAAGGCACCGAGCAGCTGAGCCCGCTGCCAACCAAAAGTAAGCTCCTTAGGCGACTCACTGCGCTCAGATTTCTATACTTCACATCAGCACCACCACGCATCCAAAGTCCAAATCACACAGCACCTTCAATGCAACAAGGGCTATAATAAAACCAACTAAATCATTCAGCTGCAATGTATATATATATTAGCCAACAAAATTCCCAACTCCACACTCGAAACCGCTTACATAGTGGAAAGCATCCGCAATCAGAGAAATAGAGTGGGTATAGAAGCCGACTACCCCCGGCATCAGCACTTCAATTCCATACCAAAACCACTACCATCACAACTAAGAAAGGGCAACCAACCCGAAATCTCAGCCAGAAAGAAACATGTCGATATACCAATCACAACGCTTAGCCGTGTTGAGC
Source organism: Penicillium thymicola (assembly GCA_030142185.1). Lineage (NCBI taxonomy): Eukaryota > Fungi > Ascomycota > Eurotiomycetes > Eurotiales > Aspergillaceae > Penicillium > Penicillium thymicola. The sequence goes on from LACB01000006.1 coordinate 73,419, forward strand.
GTGCTAGATGAAGAACCATGACTGCGGAGATCCAATAACAATAGAAGAATTGAAACGGAACAAAAGTCCAGGATCGTAGCTTGCCATTGACGAAAGGGACATTTTTCGCTGCGAGATAGTGAATACTTCTGCCTTCCACTCTGGTTCAAAAAGCAATGGCTGGTGCGTTATTCCTGCCGTGTAACTCTATGTGGCCGGTGGCTCCGGTAAGGCATGTGAAGGACATGGTATGCGGAGTTTTGAGGATTATGGAGAGTTTGGGTGATTTATTGGACTTAACTGCTTCAATGTCTCTGTAATGATGGTATATCATTGTTAATGGCGGTTGGGGTATGTTGTATAGGAAGGGTTAGGGTTAGGCCCAAGTACTAGGGGTTAGAGCTACATACATGGGCCCCTTCCAGAGGACACTGATAGCCTGGAATTTTCCAGGAACATATTTCCCCCCAGCCCTACAAGAGCTTGTGGATTAGGTTTGTGTATTTTGCAGATCAGACGAGGAATGCAGACTTGTCTACGGAGTACACAGTGTATCACAACATCTGAATGTGAGATTCAACCACAACCTTGAATCCATAATGAGTCTTTTACAAAAGGGATTAACTCTTTAGATGGAATGATACAACTCTCATTAAGAAAAAAAAAAAAAAATCTTCATACAATTTTCATGGCCACATCCAATTTCGTTTCACACAACTTACAAGCACCAACTCAAGCAGCAACCTGGTCAGAAAGTCCATCCAGCTCACGCGCCCAGTTACGGTGTCGAGAAATATGCCAAATAAACTGCTCAGCCAGGCCCTTCGCATCAGGCCCGACCGTGCCAACCTTCAACAATGAAACCGCATCACCATACCCCGTAATAACACCATACGACTCCTTGAGCGGAGAACCACTCTGCGCAACCTCAACCTCAGAAAGCCCGATCTGTCTCTCAATAAACGGCACAGCCTCATTAGCACCAGCAATAGCCTTGAGATGAGCGAAAGCCTCGGAGATCCAGTGCTTGAAAACGCCATTCTTCAACAGCGCCTGGATATGTTTTCCGCCAGGCACATAGACCGCATCGAACAGCGTCGACCGCATCCCAGAGTAGAAGTGATCGGGGATAACCTTCTGTCCAGACTCGGCAGTCACACCCTGGCGCTGCGAGCCGATCGTGAAGACAAATGCCCCGCGTTCACTAAGCACCTCTTTCATCGAGGTATACTGGTTGAAGTCGAAGTCGTCGGCAAGCAGGATGGCGATCCGACGCGTCGTGATGATGGGTTTCTCCGGCATGAATTCAAGTTGGCTCAGACCCTTGGCTTTCGTGCCCTTGTTTTCCTTTGGGGATTTGACCGGTGTGTCGCCGCCGACGTTCTTCGCGACGGTCTTGGCGAGGTCTAGATCGATTGCTGATAGACGCTCTGTCATGCGCTTGTAGACGACGGGGTCGTCGCAGTGGTCTAGCTCGAAGGAGAATGCCTTCGCCACGTGCAGTTTTTCAATCGCTGAGAGCGAATTGTAGAATACCTGTGCTTGGTTGAAGTGCTCCTTGAACTTCTCTGACAGGGCGCGCTTCTTTGCACCCTGCTGCTTCTGCGGGTAGGTGACGAAGCCACCCTGCTCTGCTGTCGCAGGCGGATTGGCATCGAACCGATTCGGCCAGTAGTTCACTTTGCCCTTTGTGATGCGATGTCTGCCCTGACCGTCGCGGTTGACTAGACTCATGTATGGACATATTGGCCGGTTGATAGGCAGTTCCTCCCAGTTCGGTCCGAGTCGCGAGATCTGCGTGTCAAAGTATGAGAAGTTGCGGCCTTGAAGCAGGGGATCATCAGAGAAGTCGATCCCCGGAACGATGTGGCTCGTGCAGAATGCGACCTGCTCGGTTTGAGGGAAAAACTCGTCGACGTTGCGGTTGAGTTCGATCTCGCCGATGTAGCGGATGGGAACTAATTCCTCGGGCCAGACCTTCGTGGCGTCAAGAGGGTCGAACTCGAAGTTGTCGGCCTTTTCTTCGGGGATGAGCTGCAGGCCGAACTTCCATCGTGGGAAATGTCCTGCCTCGATCGCTTCCATTAAGTCTTTCCGGTGGAAGTCTGGATCCTGGCCGCCGATCTTCAGCGACTCATCCCAGACGAGCGAGTGTACGCCCAGCTCTGGGGTGAAGTGGAACTTGACGAAATGACGCTTGCCGGCCTTGTTAATCAAGGAATAGGTATTCACGCCGAATCCCTGCATCATCCGGAACGACCGCGGAATAGCCCTATCAGACATGATCTACCACGAACGGCGTCAGCAACCACACAACCCAAACAGGAAATAGAAATACTAACCCACTGATTCATGTGCGTAACCTCCGAATGCATATACTGAAAATCCCAAAAATTATTATGCGCAGTCTGACCCTGCGGCACCTCATTATGCGGCTCGGGCTTAACAGAATGAACAACATCGGGGAACTTGATCGAGTCCTGAATGAAGAAAACAGGAATATTGTTCCCGACAATATCCCAATTGCCCTCCGCCGTATACATCTTGATGGCGAACCCGCGCACATCGCGCACCGTATCCGCACTGCCCTTACTACCCTGCACAGTCGAGAACCGCAGGAATAGCGGCGTCTCCCGGCTGGTGTCGGTCAGGATTCCAGCAGTTGTTACGTCCGCTGCGCTCTCGTGTAGCTTGAATTTACCGAAGGCGCCTGTTCCACGTGCGTGCACCACTCGCTCTGGGATGCGTTCGTGATCGAAGCGCATGATCTGTTCTGGGTTAGTTTGTTTGTTCGGATATATATCGGCGTATGTGTGTACGGATATGGATGTGTGGGCTTACCTTCTCGCGGGCGATTTGGTCCTCCAGGAGTGAAGGCCCTATCTTCTTTTCATCTACGACGCGGAGCCATTGATCTGGATTGGAGATTTTGACGCCATTATCGGTTGTCATGTGCTGCTTATTGTGGACATCGACAGTGTCCTTTTGTAGGTCGGCGTACTTGCCGTCTGCAGCCTTCGAGTTTGGATTTGCTGCCATAGTGTGTGTAGGTGTGTGTATAGTTGATATCAATGATACCAGAGAAAGGGGAAAAAAAGGAACAGCAGGTGAAGTGTGTGTCGGCCTGAATTTCCCACTTTATATATAACAACCAACCTGGTTCCTGTACAATCCCCCAAGTGCAACGTCAATGATGTAATGTAATCCCTCCAGCTGCAAGGTCACATAGCTCATAGTCTATTATCAAATCTATGGGGTCTAGCCAAGGTGGAATAACCGCATTGCAAGAATGATCATAGTATGACCTACCACCTGTACCCTAACACCGGGCACCTTCCCAACAGGAAAACCTGTAATAGAGCAAAACAGACGAGAAACATTGCGAATTCCTGCATTCTGATTCGCGCGGCAGTTTCCTGCAATCCACCTAAAGCGAGCTATAGCTCGGTGTCTGGGGCATGGAGAGTTCCACTGGCAACCTTGGAATACAAGGCATTGACATTGGTATGCTAGGTCATACTAATTGCAGGTGACCGATGACGTGAACTTATGCCTGGATTCGAGCCTATCTATTGGACGTCGTGGCCAAGCGGATTATCGGGAACTTGAAGTGTGACGTCACTTGATATCAGTGGAAATCATATCCGAGCTAACAGAGAGAGAGATATATATGTTATAACATATATATAGAGTGGAACTAAGCTGGGAGTCAATAAGGTAGGTTTACTTTATGATATGTCGTAGGCAACTCAAAGGGGAATCCAAGATCATTTATTATATGAAATGCTATGCTATATACATCCAAACTCGATCTATGTGCACAGGTATCTCTCTATCGGACAAGGTAGCTGTAGCGTCTGAACGAAAATAAAAGGGCAGGCAGGACAAGCAAAATCTACATGTTATCCTCACTCCAATGACTCCGCGTCTTCTTCCAAGCGTCCTGTTCCTCTTTGGTCTGCGCAGGACTTTTTCCAAGCCCCAGCCCACGCTCCACCCACTCCTTACTCCCCATCTCAGAAAGACGGGAAAGCGCACGCGCAAACGCAAATCGCTCCTCATCACCACTGAAAATAGACGTGTTCTTCAGCGCCTGTACGGACATGCCGAGGTCATCCATTAGGTTGCGCATTGCGTCGGAAAGATCGGAGTGGTCACTGCCGTCGCCTTTGAGTGTTTTCTTTACGTCGCTTTCGGAGATGAAGAGGTTCGTTAGGGGGACTTCGGTCGTGAGGACTAATTTGGCCTGTTGAGGTGGGTTGTTAGCTGGGTGCATGATGGAAAAAGAAAAATGGCGAACAGAGTCGTTGCTCCATTACTCACCCTGCTCTCATATACCGCATCGATGAAGGTAATAAAGCGTCTCGCCAGATCACGCTGGGTATGGTTCATGGTCGGCACGTCCGTGACAATGAACGCATCGTAATGCCGGACGAGCTCGAGGTAGTCGGCTGCACCCGTGGCCGAGCCGATGAGCTCCTGGAAGGTGAACTGCGCAGCTTTGCCGCTAGCACGGGGAACCTTGATGTTGCGGCCCCAGACAACCTGCGATTCTGGGTGCGAGGGGTCATTTATAGGGTCGCCCAGGAACTCGAACCACTTCTGCGCGTGCTGCTGTGCGTCCTCGTCCAGCGGGTAGTGGTAGACGGCAGCCGGGGGCCGGGGGATTTTGCGGTAATCTGTTGGGGAGTTGAGGTTGATGACGTTCAGATCAGTCTTGAGGAGGTTGATGCATGGTATGAAGGATTCGCGCTGGATGCCGTTTTTGTACAGGTCATCCGGATGACGGTTGGATGTGGTGACAAGGACGACGCCGTGCGACATGAGGATCTCGAGAAGCCTAGGTGTTGAATTGTCAGCTGGGTTTTTAATGGGCCCCGTCCAGGGAGAGAAAGCATACCGTCGCAGGATCATCGCATCGGCTACATCAGTACACTGGAACTCGTCAAAGCAAAGCACGCCCGCGAGTTCGGCAATATCGGCCGCAACCATCGGAAGCGCATCGAAGTCATTTCCATACTTCATCTTCACTACGTGCATGCGCTTATGTACGTCCTGCATGAAGTTATGGAAGTGAATGCGCGTCTTGTTCTTGATATTCGGCGGCAGCGTATCGAAGAATAGATCCATCAACATCGTCTTGCCGCACCCGACATCACCATACATGTACAGTCCCTTCGGGAGGTTATCGGGAATTACAGACGTTTCCTTCTTCGCGCCACCGCCGAACAGAGACCCGAAGAAGGACGACTTCCGCTGGGGGTCCAAAGACTCGGGCTTGGGGTGAACAACTTTGGGCGGGTGGTAATCTTTCAGCGCTTCAAAGAGGTCCTGTAGATTTTGGATAATCCCTACGAGGAATCGACGCATGTCAGCTTGGGACTGAGCTCCGCCAGAGTTGGTCACAACCTACCTCGCTGGTACTCATCATCTCTCAGCCTCCCTTCCTCCACACGCACATCATATTCCCTCATGGGCCCATCTTGCGCCGGAGCGGTGGTGTTCTTCTCGGCACCCAAGACTGTAGCCAGACCCCGCCCTTTCGATAATTGAACAGCCAGCCGAGGGCAGATCCTCTCTGATGACACGCATACCAACGGAGATCGATTCGGCTGCCGTAGTGTATTGAATGTCCTCTGCCCCGTGACATAGGATCTACGAGTGGCACCCCGCAACGTCGTAGGGCGGAGACCCCGAGGCGCCCGCAGCGCGTTCGGGAAGCACTCCGCGCATAGCTTTGCCGATGGGCGGCTCATTTGCTTTTTTGGACGTTGTACTTGGAGGTGTGTTGCGAGGGTAGACTCGAGGTCGGGTTTAGCTGGCGGAGAGCGGTGGCAATGCGAAGGCGTTAACCGAGGTATTGTATTGTAGGCAAGGATTAATTTTTCGGAGAGCGGCGGGTCCTCGTAAGCTTAGGCCAGGCTGTAAATAACAAATTACAGCGGGCGCACAATATATATATATATATATACAGCTCCTGTAGCTCTTGGACTAATAATCACAAACTCTAGTAAGATGTTGGATCCCATTCTGGAGAAGGAACAGTCAGAAACTGGAAGTCATGTGACTCGATATCATTGTAGCGTTTCTTTCTATCTCTAAACACATGGTTCGAATTTATATCAAGATTTATATTTGGTACAAAAAGAGCCGAAACACCACGGTTGAGCCCCTCGTAGAAAGGTCTCCCAGGTATATGCACGAGAAGTAAAAAATATATGTACATAACACAGAAGCAGGCAGACCGGGGTATGATCCTGAATAGGATGAGATGTAGATCTGATGCGAAATGGACGCATAATGCGACATTGCAGAAACAATAAAATCAAGAAAGAAAAAAAGAAAAACCAAAAACTTGCAGATAGGAAGGAAACCATGCCGTACATCTCGCATCAGATTCGTTAAATCGCGATCTCGTCCTCATGGACCATGTGAAATCGCTCAAAGAACTGATGACCAGTTTGAAAAAGAATAAAACAAGTCAGAAGCATGCATCACCCAGAAAAACTCCAATACACCAACCTTACTCGTGGCAAACATTAATATGAGGTTGACGATAACCTCATCGATGATCGTTGACCGCAACACCAGGATAGAAACGAGTGCTTCTTTATGCAACATTGACGAAGAGGGTCAGCTTGGTGTTCCGCTGCATGGCGTTCTCCAGATCCTGATCTGTATAGAGATCGATATAGGACCCGGAGGATTCGTCACGGTACTGCACAACGATATCATCCTGGATCTTCAACCGGTCGCATAGCTTGTCCTTGAGGTGCTGCATACTCACACCAGATGGTATGCGAATCGCAATCAGGTCATCCTGGAAGAACACCTTGACCTTCATCGCGCTGTTGGTCGATGCGGCCGAGGCTTGGGTAATGGAGCTGGCTTGGCGGTTCATGGACGGGGGGCCACCATTGGTGTAGGGTGCGGGTGTGGGTGTGGGTGCTGTAGCACGCTGCTGGGATACCCGCTCGGTGGACGCATTGATTTGCTGCTGCGAAGACTGGCGCGACACGGTTTGCTGGGGATCCCCGCCGCCGGAGTGTTGCGATCCACCCGAGAACCGGGCATCCTCGCCAAACGCATTGGGGTCGATTTCGAAGTCGCCTTCTCGGGGCGAGAAGAGTTCGCACACGAGTTGACAACGCGAAATATGCGGGGGCATAGACAGGAGCTTCTTGATGTATTCATCCAGGTTCTGCCGTCGGCCGTTGGAAATCGCGTCCGTGACGTGGGTGACAGGACCCGGCATGAAAGGGAGGGTTCGCCCACGGCCACGGTTGCCAGCTTCGTCTTCAAATTGAGTCAAAAGGGCGATTTGGAAGTCGTAGAAATCGTGGTAATAACGCGACAGCTCCCAGCAGCGACCGTCTTCCATCTTCGCCTCGATAATGTACCAATACTTGTCGTTATCGAAACAGTAGCGCGGAATGTAGGCGGAGACGGGGATGAGAAGTTGGTAGCTTTGTTGCGCCATGGGCACCTGTGACAAAGTTCCCTTGCTGGCGTTACGTTGGTGCTCCTGCTCAAAACGCATCGTTAGTACATGGAATCGCAAATGGGAGTCAGGAATCTCGCCTACATAAACATTGCTATTTTGACTCATTTGACTCTGGTGGCCCATGGGCATGTTTTCCATGCCCGAGTTGACAGCCATCATGTTGCCACCGCCGTGACCAGCCTCAATTTTGCCCAGTGTGATACTGCTGTTCTTGTATTCCGCCGTCATTTTCTTCCACTCTTCAACCTTGGGAACACCGGCGCGTCGCACCGCGTCAAGCGGGTCGGCCACAGCTTGTCCGCTCTGCATATCCCGCAACTCGATGAAAGAAACGGGAATCAGGCCGGGGCCGCCGAGACGACCGATGGGTTTGGCGACAAACCACTCCGGGTTAGATTGGGCGATGACGATAATGGCTTCGCCTGCCTTCGCGTCCAATTCATCGGGTCGCTCGGCCTGAAAATCGTACTGGACAATTCCGTAGACCATGGCGCCTTGACCCTTGAGTGCAGACATCCTGAATACGCCGTTTTTGGTGATGGGAGGATCTTGGGAAAGACCGCGGTTGGAGAATGCTGAGTCGTGGTCCTTGGACAGGTCGCCGGAACCCCCACTATCCCTCTCGTTTTTGCCGATAACCTCAAAAAAGGAGACGGGCACAAGCCCCCTAGCACTAGGGATGAGCGGATTGCACGCTTCGTACCAATCCGAATCGTCCTCCCTGCTGATAACGTGAAAGAAATCTCCCTTGCTGAATGTCAATTCCTGCGAGGTCCCCGGCTCTGGTTGGTAGTCGTAAAGCGCTTTAATTACCTGGGAAATGCGGTCAGCCACCGCCAAGAACGAGTTCCGATGTGGGACAAAGAGGGGCGAATTCAACCCAACTGGCGAATTTTGCGCAAGGAACTCACTTTTTTGGGGGGTAGGATGGCAATAGCTGACTTGGGTGTAATAGAGATATGGTGATGTTTGGGATCTTTCTCCCCCTTTAGAGATCGCCTAAAGGCCTTTTTTATTTGTGAGGAACCCGGATTAATTAAACAGATACACACGTATAGGTGTAATATTTCCGGAAACTCACCTTCATGGTTAAAACCGAGTTAAAATAAAAAAGGGTTTAAGGAGAGAAAAAAAGAGGAGGAAAGGAGGAGCAGCTTCTTTTTAGCATGTATAGGTGTACCTCCCTTGACCAGTGTAATCCGTATTGCGGTTCCAACCACGCGGCTTGGATGATTGCCCAGGGCCCGCTTTTTACTTTTTTTTTTTGCTTTTTGCTTTGGGGGAGATTTCTTTGTGATGTTGAGTACGTATATTGTAGATACAGAGAGTAGACACACGAGTATATAGAAATTTCATTTCAGGAATATCTGATACTCATCTTTGATAATATATGTTTTAAGGTGGTATGGTCATGTCAATACAGGATGACGCCAGCCTCTACAACAGTACCAAGTAGAACCTTGGGACCTTCCCAGATTGAGCCTCGGGATATATATATATCTACTTCAACTGTCTTACTTGAAGGTCAACCCCCCCATTGAAATGTATTCGAATACGCCTTCCATCTCTGAATTTGCCATAGATGATCCAGATTACAAGCCGTATATTACTTATTGCCGCCGTTGGGCAGACAAATGATAATCCACCGGCTAGTGCAACAGAATCACACCTTACCAGACTAAATACGACTCTGTCCGAGTCTCTCTCCACTTGGCCTATACGTACCTTAATATATATTTGATAGACATACAGTACTAGTACTAAGTAACTAACTAAATATGGTTGCATGTTACCAAGGTACCTACAACATAGGTAGGATACATAGAAAAAGGTACAAAGAAGGAAAGAGAAGAAAAAGAAGAAAAAGAAGGATCTTTGCCCCTCACTTTCCCCACTTGTAACCATGGATTGACTATACCTAAACCGCGGATTCTGACGTCGCCTCAAAGCCAGCTCTGTCAAGGTTTCTCTTTTGGGGTTTTTTTTATTAAATTTAGCACATATGTTGTACTAGTACTACTATACTATGTACATATATGTATGGAGAGATACTATATATACTCGGGGAATCTCCACACAAAGAAAAAAAAAAAAGGCTGTATCAAAAACAAAGGGCCTAGAATTGAGGGTCGAATCGGATGGGGAGAAAATTAATCCGTTAAATATTAAATCTGTTCGAAATTAAAATTTTAGGACCATGAATGCGAGGCTCCTGCAATCTGCCGTGTATGTATGCAGAGGAGATTTCACCAATTTCATGAATCTCATGAATTTTTAAGCAAAGTTAATAATAATATTAAAAACAATAATAAAAATAATAAAAATAATTCAAGACACAAGCTGAAGAAACTCTGTTTAATGTCGATCATCGGCCACATTTCTTCTACCTTGCTCTGTACGTAAGGCATGGTAGGTCCCCGCACATCCATGGATATCGAGGTCTCGACCATACCTAGGTACCTTCACTTCCTGGGAACCAAAATTGCCCTACGTGGCGACTTATGTCTTCGAACATCAACTAAGAACTCTGCATATGGGAATAAGTGGTGGATAGATTGGATGTAGGTATTTACTATGCCAATGTGCAATCATCTCCGTCAGACCGAGTCACAGAGCAAATGTTTCGCCCTGTGGTGCTCCAAAAAAACCCAACCAACTCCAGAATCAGACGCCGCCGAGGGGGTGTTAGTATCGTCGCAATTTCACTGGCAGTCCTGTGAAAAGGAATCCGGAGGATGCCGAAGAGAATGAAAATGAAAAGGCAACGAAGAAAAAAGAAAATGTAAGAACACTCGAAAGGATACGGTATATCCATGTGTGGGTGTAGATGGTGAACGCCTGCCGCTTTTGAAAATACGCCAAAAAAAAAAAAGATAAGATGCCTTTGACTGAGACCCAATGGTTTATGATCCTCGGCTCAAAAAAAGAGATGGAAAATGTGAACTGGGTTAGATCTGGCCTTTGATATCGACGACACGGTGGGCGGCTGCTTTGGCTTGATCGAACAACGAGCCTGCTTTGCCCGTCAACAGCCGTACAGCCCCGTTCCTCTCCTCCAGCAGTTCTTCGGAGGAGTTGTCGAGAACAAAACGGGCGGTCTGCTCGTCGGACTCGAATCCAAGCTCTTCTGTGATAAATCGAATGTTGACATCTGGTTTGTATCTACAATAAAAAGGGTCAGCAAGAATGCCCAGACAAAACAGGGGAAAGTAAAGAGACTTACGCTCTACACATTGTTGCAAGAGCACTCAACCGCTCACGATCGACAAACATGTCCATAAGGTAGGCTCCCATATTCGGCGTATCAAGGTACAACTGGAAGAAACGATGGTAGTTCCCGAGTGCAAGGGCAGAGCGGACATCTAGGGCATGCTTCACGGCCAGGTCTTTCTTATCTTCTGCAGTCACGTCGGCTAGTGCGTCATTCATCGCCGTCCAGTTCCGTGTGTAAATGAAATAGAGAATACGATAGGCCTTGAATTCTGTCGGGTGTCCTCCCAGTTGTTGCGCATAAAGCACTCGTAGCTGGGTCTGGCACTGGTTGTACTCACCAAGATCCCCTTTCTCCAAGGCGATGCGCGCGTGGATTTCGTAGACAACGACAGTGAATTCATTTCGGATGCGCTGGACCGTTAGGTCTTGACGCAAAGACTTGAACTGGTCACAGATGTAACCGTAGTTGCCATCGTGCTTCCATTTTCTCTTCAATAGATCCAGGGCCTTTTGCAGAACAGGCAGGGGACGAACACTGTCCGGGTTGGGAGCAGATGTCAATCGGAAGTAGTTCTTCTCCAAGGTTTGGCATCGCCCGACAACAGGGCCTTGATCGGCGTCGGCAGTACGCATCGGCGATCCTGCAGGAGAAGAGGGAGATGCCCCGCTGCCCGCAACTCCCTCAAAACGTTTTCTCCTCATCTCCAAATTAGCTTTGGACTTACTAGACTGGTCCAGTGTTATGCGTGGTTTCTTCTCTGTGGTAGGGTGAGTAACTCGATCTTCAAAACGATTGCGGTTAGCTTTTCTCCATGGTGGCGATCCAGTTTCCGAATGGTGACCATCAGTTGACTTTCGCTTCCGTGTGGCATCCCCCGGAGAAGCTGGGTGACTGGACGCCCAGTTTGAAGAGCTGGGGTTGGCCAGGATTTTGTTGCGTTCATTTTGCACCATAGTTTGGGGCAAAGGTAGCCTTTCCCAGTCGATCAATCCCAACTTGTCATTCTGGGCCGCCTCCGTAATAACGTCCCTCAACTTCTCCTGCATTTCAGGAATGCTCACGCTTGCAACCTGGTTTTCGGGAGCAAAGCAGCGTTGCACATACGAGCGTACGGGTGGTGGGAACTCCACTCGCGTCCGGGCTTCTGTATCCGGTGATACCGACTGCGTGGGTTGGGGAGGAACGGTTCCATTCGTTGTCTTGGTATGATGGGCGAGGCTACGACGCGCTTGGACTGGAGTGTATGCTGGAGTCGCTGTCAGGTTATTAGCCTCCTGACACGAGACCAACGAGACTCGAATCGAATCATTTTTCTTACCAGCTGGAGCAAATCCAGTAGACATTGTGCCTGGGGCGGTAGAGCGCCAAGGTGGTACGCTGGAACTCATCGTAGATGCAAGATTTGGAAAAAAAAAAAACGAAAACAAGGAAACAGGATGAAAGGAAGTAAAGAGCTACGAAGGGGCAAGACTCGAGGAAGGGCCGGAAGAATCAAGTTTTGAGCTTACTCCTCGGCTGGAACTGATTTGAGATAAGGGAAAAGAGGATGAACGTTTATTTCCAGGTGAGATGGTCACGAGCCGGGGGAGAGTGAGAGTGAAGTGCACACAGACTCGACCCGTGACGGTGAGCGATACTCGCTTACTCACCGGACTCTTGTTTATCCGACCATCCCGCGTTATCGCGTTATCGCAATCGCCTTGCTTTAGATGACATACCCCTACTCTTTATGGTTGATGTTGGGAGCTGGTTGAACCTACTAGATGTTCTTCAAGTCGCTGGATCTGACTACTGCGCTCAGACCCTTGCTATTACCCGATGAGATCCTTCTCTTTGTCCAGGACGCGGTGGGGTTGTATGAAGGGTAAGTAGCTCATGATGATGCTCCTGATGCGGGGTGCTGATTAGAGGCGAAGGAAATACAAAATCCAGAATTACCAAAATGGCCATGCCTATCTCACATCCCACAGAGTGTGCTATGTTGCAGCTGAGGACCCGCGGAAGTACTCAGTGGCTATTGATCTGAAAGAAATCGATCGAGTAGAGTCTCAGGTGCGACATACATACGTCTTCCTTTCGAACCTTTTACCCTCGACCAATCACTAACAGACGCACGTATTCAAGGCTGGCTTCCTGAAATCATCCCCGAAACTTACCATATACCCGAAACCCCAGAAGAAGAAGACCGAAAAGTCGAGGAGCGCAACAGCCAGCCCGGCTCTGGCCCAGCAATCGGCCCTTCATCCGACGCAGTCACTTTCTCACCTCCCACAAACCCACCTTCCACAGAGCTCACCATCTCCAAAGCCAATCAATGCCACTTGGATCTGTCCCATATGCTCTTTCTCCAATCCAGTTCCGTCGAATTTCGACCCCGCAATGGCTAGTGCGGCTACAAACTTACCTCCTTGTCTAGCATGTGGCATCAAACCACCATTTACGACCATCCTCAAAGCAGCGATTAGTGCTGTAACAAGCCGGGAGTCTCAATTGCCGAGTTCAATTGGGTCACCGGCCATTGCACAAGATATAAGCCAACCAAATGCCAATGCGTCTCTATCACCTTTTGAGCCCCGGGGAACTGTCTCTTGCCCACGATGTACCTTTGTGAACCATCCATCTCTCGTGGAATGCGAGATTTGTGGAGCGCCTCTATCTGCTGGCTCCTCAGCGAATGCCAACCGCGTAGACTCTCCTGCGCCGTTATTTGAGCAATCACATATCGCGAACACGGAAGTTAGCGAGAGCATTAAACTTTCATTTCGTGAAGGTGGCGATAAGACGTTCCATGAAAGACTTAAGGGGGCATTGGTTCAAAGAAAATGGCTTTTGCAAAATGCGCCTCCAGTGCCTTCGCCGTCGCAAGGTGCCTCCTCGCCGGGTTTGCCTTCCCTCGCCGCTAGCATCGAAACTCCTCTACCCTCAGCACCACGACCTCCCGGAGTTGGTATCGCGGGATTAGAACGTCGAGGGCTGGAAGCCCGGAGGAAAAACGAACTCGTGATAGGGAATGCCTTTGAAGACCTGGAGGCTTTAATGGCCTCTGCTAAGCAGATCGTTGCGCTGGCTGAGACTCTGGCGCGTGAGTCTGGTATGACTACTAATGAAGGTTCCTCAGAAACGAATGCGGTTCTATCCGAGTCCGCCGCGGCACTCGGGATGGTGACAACCAAAGACATGCTCAGTTCCGGATCTGAAAGTCTATATCTATCAGAACTTGCGCGCGACCTGGCCGAGTATCTCACTGATGACCGCAAAGGCATTTTGCAGCGGGAAGGTGGAATTATGAGTCTAATTGATCTATGGGCTGTCTTCAATCGGTCCCGTAATGGAGTAGAATTGGCCAGTCCTTCGGATTTCCAGAAAGCAGCGGAGCTGTGGGAAAAGCTCAAATTGCCAGTTCGTCTACGACGATTCAAAAGTGGTCTTCTTGTGGTGCAGCGATATGACTGGAGCGACGAGAAGACCATTGAAAAACTTCAGGCCTGGATGGAGGAGCTCCGAATTCCCCCCAACAATCCGGTTCCCTGGGATTGGTCCTTATTTGGCCGGGCTGTTACTGCCCAGGAAGCTGCGCATCGGTTCAAATGGAGTGTCGGGGTGGCTGCTGAAGAGCTCGAGATGGCTGAAGATCGGGGGGTTCTCTGTCGAGAAGAAGGTATTGAGGGTCTGCGTTTTTGGCACAATTATATCTCGTCCCGTGAGTATGATGATTTCTCCCGCCTTGTTATCTGAGGTAGGTGATGCCAGAGAAATGTATATACAAAGTTGCATACACTCCGCCCACGCTGAGCATAATAAAATGATGCATGGAACACATTTGGGGTCGGAGCATGAGGTTGAGGACCCTTTGCTTCCCCCACTATGAACTGGTGATCCTAGCTAAACACTGTGTATCCATGTAGGCCTTCGATGTACCTGGACTAAAGGATATTGCCAAGATCCCGTGAATGATGCCACTACATGTTAGACCTGCAATCATTAATGCATCTACCTACTTATGGTGGTTATAATGGGACAGCACTGAAGATCTAAAGAACGCCAATCTAAACTTGGACATTGGGACATCAACAGATTCACAGCTATAGATCACACACCAGGCTCTAAAGGAATTGCACTATAGTCTATATTCAATGTTTCCACCAAAGAATTATATTAAATATTGGTTGTCATTCCATATTTGGATCTAGTCTACTGCATTCTGATATCCCGCAAGACAAAAATGGTGACAGTAGGTAGGATACACGAATTTGTATGGAAGGAAAATAAAACAAAGGCTCATCAGACCTGCGTGACAATTTCCTATTCTAAAACTTAAACGCTAATGACTGACTTGCAATAATTGAAAAATGGAAACGAAAACTGCCGCCGGTGCAGCCTACTCTCGGCGACGTCGATCTGACTCAAACACAGTGAACCCATCAATTCCCCGCCCATCACTTCCGCCGGTGCGGAAGAACTCGGTCATGACCCCGATGGCGTAACACGTTGCTGCGGTGGCTGTGCCTGCGATGAGCATTCTGCGGCCTGTTTTGCGAAACGAAGACTCGGATTTTGTGGTTGGTCCGGGATCGGGACTATAGGGTTCAGTTGCTGAAGGAGGCTAAGTCGACTTGTTAGGAAGCCACCTGAATAGACAGTTCTACTGTCTACTCACCTCACTGGTGGATTGCCGGGGGGCTCCAGCGTATGTGGCAGCGGAGTTCATTGAGTCGTGGCGGAGATGCTGGGCAATTTCGGCGTGAATTTTTGGTTCTTCGTCTCTTGCAGTATTTGAGAGGATATGACGAGGGGTGCTTTGGGTCCTTCGGAAGACAAGGATGTTGCCTCCACCTGTTGCAATTTCGTAACCATCTTCTTGCATCTTCTCGAAATGGGGCAGGAATTTGGCAGGGTTATGCAGTCGAGACAGAATTTCACTTGGACGACTATCTTCATCGACACCGAAGAATGAGTCTGCGTGTGCAACTGAGACTTGCGACGTCGACGTATCAAGAGCCAGAATGTGGAATTTAGGGGAAGGGGTTTGGGAGGCTGCTGGTTGCTCTCCTTTTTCAGTGGCTAGGTTCTGGCTTTCGAGAATGAAGTCACCAACACGGTCTTCGGAAGCATCGAAATCCAGCGGATTGGCTTGCACCTTCGGTTCCAAAGAGGCATAACGAGAGCGTATTTCACTAGCATCCAGGGCGCTCAGGTCCTCATTCTCATTGGGACCCTGAACACTCGCCATCTCAGAAATGAATTTTGCCTCTAATTCATCCCCCGGCGTGCAATCGACAACATTGTTGGCTATCTTGGATGTATCAAGACCAGTAGGTACTTCTTGCTGTAATTGATTTTCCTCGATTGAAGTTGCGTTGCAGATAAAATTGGCCTCTAGCTCGCTCCCAGGAGGACAATTAACAGAGGTCTGGGCTTCCGGTTGGGCAATGTCCTGGCTGGCTGACTCTGATGAAATATGGGCTTCAATCTCACTGCCTGGAGAGCACTCAAAGCTTTCTTGAGCGCCTGCCATGGCGGCGGTGTCAGTCGTTTGACGAACAGGACTGTCAGGCTCAGATTTTAGACTACGGGGATCAGAAGAAAGCTTTGCATCCACCTCGTTGCCTGGTGGGAAATCGATCGAAATACCGGTTTGCTTGCTCGGAGGTTGTGTCTCCAACACAGACGGAGAACTCTTGATAGGGCCACTAGGAGAATCACAGACGAATTTGGCCTCCAGCTCACTTCCCGGGGAGCATTCCACATTAGTGCCCGCAGTCAAACCGGCATCCAAATTCAGTCTGTTGGTGTTTCCGTTGACCTTGAATGTGTCCGGCTGAGGCTTTGCAGATCCAGAAGGGCAGTCGGTCTTTACAGAGGGCTTTCGTTTGGTTTCCTGAGGAACTTGAAGCCTGTCCTGTGCATCCTGAGAGGTGGGGGTTGAGGTAAAGTGTGCATCTAGCCCAGTGCCTGGAGGACAGTCAATGGTTGACTGTGCACTTGACAGGGCTTTGGGACTTAGTTCCGTGTTTCCGGGCTGGAACTGTCCATCCTCGGCCAAACTTGGGCTGTGAGCGAATTTTGCGTCGACTTCAGTACCTGAGGGGCAGTCAACCACTTTATGAGAGTTGATTTCTGCTTCCGGCTTGCCGGATTCAAGTACATCGGGCAGTGGTACCGGCGCCATGCGTCCACTAATAGGGTCGTACTGCAATCCAGCATGATTGGCGTCACTTCTCGTTTGCCGCTTGTCTACTCCCGGCCCAGCATTGCGTGGCTTTTCTAAACTGGTAAGTGACTGAAGGAAACCATTTAATGAAGTTTCGTTCTTGTTGAAATTCTGAAACGGGTCCAATCGGCGCCCAAAGACGGCTCTGTAAGGGTCTGCCTCTATGTACCTTTTCAGCAACTCCATGCGTTTGTGCGTCTGCCCTAAATCTGAATCCCAGAGCCTTCTTTCTCGGTCAGGTGGGAGGTCGGGGAACCTTGATTGAAAAAGCCAAGCTGTCCAGCTCCAGCTTGAGTGTGTATCGTTGGGGGCAGCATTGCTGTCACGGCAAGTTCCGGGCTTTTGCTGATTGTATAGAGGGTATCGCTGATATCTGTGGAAATATCGTGAAATACGTTCTGTCTTGTCTCCTTGGCCGTTTCGTGCACATCGCCATATACTCCGATTTGACTGTGTGGCCACCAACTGGGAAGATGGTGGGCGAATGACTCGAGGCCCCAAATTTCTGATTGACATTGCAATTGAGGAACTCATGATGAATCTTCGGGCTTGTATGTGAAAACCTAGGTGTTGTTTATTTCCGACAACTTGTCGCAGTAGTCAATGAATCTGTCGATCGGATCCACTTATTGGGTACACTGATAAGAGGAGTACTAATCCTAGCCGAGTCTGCCCTACAGACGCCTTTCAACAACAAAAGCGATTGGAATATATGGGACAATAAGATTAATGTCCGATCTTCTCGGTCACAGTTGAAGAATAAATGAAAAGGAATGAAGAAGGATGAAATGAAGAAGGACCAGAGGGCTCCGGATCACAGATCAGCAACGGGGTACAGCCAATCGGCGGTCGCGGCTCGGTTTCCCCGCAAAGTTACGTCAGCAGAATTGACGTCACACTTGGACATCCCATTATCAGTTTCATCGCTGCTATTTGAGGTCACTCCTTGCGTTAACAAGGCAAGTATGAGATACATATAAAGGCATTAATTCACTTCAAATGACGGATTTAAGGCTAGGACAATGATATGTGCCGCCCCTGAGGCAACAACATTGAGTCTGCCAATGCATGCCTCGTATCCCCAGGCAAGATCCACAAAAGCGTAGAAGCAAAACACAAGAATAACCCAACAAGCGAAGGTCAACGGGGTCCTGGAAAGCAACAAATGTTAGTGTTGGGTAGCCAGGTCGTCAGGAACCACCACCTCAAAATACTTCAGTAAGATGGCTAAAAGAAGCCCATGCTCCTTATCTAAGCCACATCTGAAGGCCGAGATATCAAGAAAGAGGCATGCTCACGACACTGGAACAGAAATGTTGCTTGTCAATATATATGAGTACTGACATACATATCTACAGTGCTTCTCTATACTCCCCGATTATAAATTACAAGAATAGTTAGCCGCTTATGCGGTCTTCTTAGATGTTCTTTTTATATCCTTTTAGATGTGTATACGAAGACGGTACTACTTTGTGTAGGAGAATTTGCTATGTATAACTTCTGAATAATGCTTTTATTCTAAATCACGTACTTTGCAAATACAAATATTTATAGTCTCGCTATCGCATCGTTGTGCTCCGACCTCGGGAAGTAGTCAATGTGGGGGGAATTCCTAATCGATAAAGTCCTCCAGGGCTTATCCCCACAGAATCCCCGGCCAAATATTTTGAGTGACTCTCAACAAATTCTTCTCGACCCCATTCCGACTCAAATAATTTCGACTCAAATCCTACAAAATGTCTAAGCCAACACGTACCCCCGTCAGCACTAAAGGCGCACCCGCTCCACCACCGATCCTCTCCCAAGGTATGGTCGTGGGTAACATGATCTACTGTTCTGGCCAGTTGGGAGTAGACCCGACCACAGGTAAAATGGTGGAGGGAACCGTCCAGGACCGAACCGTACGAGAAACGCGAAGTCTAACTTGTGATATATTTTCTGATATGCGAACAGCGACAAATCCTACGCAACCTTAACGCCGTCCTAGAGGCCGGAGGGTCGAGTCTCCAAGACGCAATCAAGGTCAACATCTTCCTCACCAATATGGCTGATTTCTCGGCTGTGAACGAAGTCTACACTACTTTCTTCTCGGATCCTAAGCCGGTAAGAATTCTGTGGCCAAAAGAACGAGATTCGAATTCCACAGGGAATAAATATGCCTTTCATATTCCTGGAAAAAGTGGACCATTTCTCACTATCGTCGGGCCTGGCCCTTTTAGGTGCGTACTTGCATTGCCGTAAAGTCCCTCCCTCAGGGATCGGATGTCGAAATCGAGTGTTCTGGCCTGGTTACCAAGGCTGGCAATGGACGCAGTTCTAGACTTTGAACAGGACTGCAGGGATGACGGTGACGTGGGGAATGAATAGGCCAGACAACTCCACCTGAATTGTGTCATGGCTCTTTTTGATGGTCCAACTCGCGTCATTCTCCACCGGAGGTGAAGAATCAAATATGCGAGAAATATAGACACGTGATTTATGTATACTTTACAGACTGGCTCGAAATATTACGAAACCTTTGGCCTTGATTACGTGTAACTTTTGTTTAATACTTTTCAATAAATACAGGCTGAAACCAAGGATGAAGGGTGGAGATTGGAGCTGTATCGCTCAGGAACAGGGCTAGCGTCTGCACTTGTCCATGGTACAGGTTATGAATTCCTGGAAGTTTATTATATAAAAGTCTCTTACCTAGGTAAATACGGGTTACCGGGAGCATCCATGGATGCTTGATATTGTTCATGTCTTCAAGGAAGAGAGTCAAAATTCGAGCTAACACTGGAGTCCTAGGTCAAACAAAGGGAATGTGGCTGAGTCAACTATAGCTAAACCCGTGGAGCATCCATGGCTCTCGCATAAGCTTGTATGCTTGGTTCGTTGTTCCTGCATTTCCAAAGGCTTTTCGATCTCGAGGATCCATGCAGCATGCAGCCACAAGCCCCCGAACAAAATTAAAGAGGCAAGACCTCGGAGTAATAGAAGAAGTAAATTGAGATTTAGCGAAGGTGATGAGACTACGGCTTCTCGGCTTAATCGATTTTACACCATTTGGCATTGGTTGGCACAATCTCAAACGCACTAGGAATGTTGAGCATCCTAAAATGACGACAAGAATGAGGGGAAATCAACTGCCAACTCCTCCATTCCGATTGGGGGCGCACGTGGTGTATTTTATCATTTTTCAAACTCGAAAGCTCAATCAGCTTCTATATTCTACACTATGAGCAGGTGTTCGTGTCAGATTGATTTTATTAATCTATTATTCTGGAGATGAAACCTAAAGTTTCGATAGAGTGTGAAACATTCTTGATAACTGCCGGTTTTTAATGACCCGATTCTGAGCCAGGGCTCATCCCCTACTTCTATACGGAGTAACTAGTGGATTGAACTAGTAGTGATGTCGCACAGCGTATGTCTCGCACGCCAACTAATATAAATTAAAAGTATATGTTATATGAGACTCCAAAATGGAGAACCAACTTACAGCTCACAGAATGCCAGACAAGTTCTCTTACCAAGCGAGAAGCACTAGTCGGCACACCCATGCTGATTCTATTTCCAAGGTTCTTTGTTGATCTTAAGCCCAAAGGAGCTAAGTGCGTGAGACTAATGAAAATTATGGTCATAATGAGCCGGGGGGTGCCTGGCGAACAAAGGTCAAAAAAAAGCCTGTGTATCGCAGACTTTGAGGTGGTAAGAAGCCCAGGGGCCGTAATTGGGGCCACGCACTTTAGGGGATTCCCGACACGCTCAGGTACGCGTGTGGAAAGGACCCACTTAGTTGGACGCCCCCAGGCTAGACCTTGCAACGGACTAAACTTTGCTGGGAATTGTCTTTGCACTTGCGCTTTTCTTTTCCTCTTTTCCTCTTTTTTTCTTTCTTTTTTTATATTATGATCCGCGGCTTGGGTGGGTTTAGCTCGGACCCCATGGAATTTATTTTATTTTATTTTATTCTTTTCGTCAATGGTCTCCGGGGCTATTGATCGGCTTAAGTGAAAAACGGCTTTTCAGACCCTAGGCTGGATATTTTTGTCTTTTGCAGAAGTTTCCGAAATCAAGTGTTGTACAAAATTACTAACTATCATTGTGTAAAGTTGTTCAAAATTCAATTCTCATTTTAACACAACTCCATATACTCCGAATCTGGCATTGGATTGTAATACACATGTGCAATATTGTAGGTTATGAGTTAAGTACCTGCTCAATTCAGATTTGAATGTTGAGTTACAATCTCGTCGTGATCGTTGATTGTCGATCCTGATATTCCCAATGGCTAGATTGTGCTCTAGATATTATTGTTGCACAAACGAACGGCGTAGCGGGAGCAAAAGAAAAGGAACATATCATCCAAGTACCTGTACATCGGCCTCTATACTGTATATGCCGAAGAGGGCTCCCGCCGGATGTACCGGTACGTACGTTCAAAGCGATCGTGGACCTGTAGGGAATAGGCTTATCCTTTCCTGATAGACATCCATTATTCATTCCGGTTTGCTGCATGGCATGACCCATCATTGCCGTTATGTACAAAGTACTGGCCAGACTGCCTAACTGCCTTGTCTCGGCAATATCGTGCAGGTTTAGTGTTTCGGGTAGCTTCAAATGGTAGCTACATTTGTTTCAGATAAGGGCCTTGGGATACCTTGGAGGGTGTTAAACAAGCTACAAATATTATGGTACAGACAATATAAATTTCTAAGTAGATCAGAATATCCATGGATAACTAGGTATTACATTGTAACCAGGCAGGAATAAGATCAAATGTAAAATCAGCAGATATCACAAGCTAATAACTAAACACTCAGGGGGCAAGAGAAGTGCGTGGCCACATCCCACGCACCTGCCCAAACGCCCGGGCCGGCTGATTAAATACACTAACGTACACTAAAATACACTAAAATACGTAATTTACCGTAAATTACTCTTGTTGACGCTGCCACAACGTGTGCCGCTCCCCCCATTTCCACCTTTCTCCTCCGCCCCCCCTAATGATGGAGTGATCCTCTTCTTCTCTAATCCTCAACTTCATTCACTCATTTACTCCTTTCTTTCTCTCCCTTGTCTGTTTTTTTTTTTTGCTGTGCTCGCCTGTTGACCCCCAACGGTGTTTTTGACCTAGGCCAATCTCCCCTTGCATCGGTCACCCGCATTGCCTGTTTTCCCTTTCTTTGATCTCGTTGCCCCGGACGGTTCTACAGAAAGTCGTCGTTCGCTCCTTACAGCTTTTCTAAGCCCACACTCGTTTTTCGCCTTTTTGGGGGGTCGTTTCAGATTTACAGAATCCCCCTTTCCATTCGTTTTAAGGTTGGATCATTGTTGGTGGTCTCATCGGTTGCCATCGAGACATTGGGTACTCTGGAGAATAATCTTAGAAATTGTGAATTTATCACAATTGTCCGAATTCTAGTTGTGTTGGAAACTTGAATATTCCAGGCGATCTACCTATTGTCACACCCCCCTGATCTTTCATGAGGTGTTGACAGACGGTGTTTATCGCATTTTTGTACACTGACCTTGGACTCCCTCTGAGCTATCACGTACAGAATTGTTCAATATGCGTCCCGACGCCATCTCCGCTCTCACAGCCTTCCTCGCTGTAGGCGGTTTCAAGCTCGTCGCAGCTCAAGATGCTCCCGAAGCGCACGTTCAACGGCCCCGATGGTACTTCCCAAAGGACGTCAAGCGAACGGTTCGCAGAAGCGCTGAGCCCGAACCTGGCTCCATCCTCGATGGTGTACTCGACAACTTGAGTCCTACCCAGGTTATTCCATCCACGGCTACTCCCGCCCCCGAAACCTCCGCCCCGGCTCAGTCCCAGAAGGGACAGGAAGTCGTTGTTGTGACCATCTCGGTCGACCCCAAGAACCCCGAGATCACCCACCGTATTACTGGTACTACGACCCTTGCCGGTGAACCAACTGGTACCACTACCACGACTACTCAGAAAACGGAGGGTTCGAGCATCGAGAACACCACCAAGAAGAGCTCCGAGGCTGCATCTCCCGATGCGGAAACCACAAGCAATCAGGGATCGGCGATCGACTCATCAGCCAAGCCTTCGACTACAACCTCTAGCGCCGGTCTGCTTGGTGATTTGAACTCGGGTTTGGGCAACCTCCTCGGAGGCGATTCCGCATCCTCAACTGTGGCCACACCTTCGACTGCAACCACACCCTCGACTGGGACTACTACCCCCGACTCATCAGCCAAGGCTTCGACTACAACCTCTAGCGCCGGCCTGCTTGGTGATTTGAACTCGGGTTTGGGCAACCTCCTCGGAGGTGATTCCACATCCTCAACTGTGGCCACACCTTCGACTGGGACTACTACCTCCGACTCATCGGCCAAGGTAACTTCGCCTGCTTCTTCTACTTCTACCGCATCCTCTAGCGATGGTCTCCTTGGCGACTTGACCTCAGGATTGGCCGGCGTTTTGGGCGAATCATCAACCAATAGCTCTGTATCCGCGACACCCACTGGCACCAGCAGCGCAGCCTCAAGCATGACCAGCTCGACAAGCTCGGGGTCGGATCTCGCTGACCTTTTAGGACTGGGTGACAAGTCTTCCAGTGGCAACAGCACAAGTGTTACTGTGTCCTCGGATGCTTTGAGTTCACCTACCATCCCAGTCAGCGTACCTGCTTCCGCTACTAGCTCACCGTTGACCACCTCCACCTCCTCTGGAACTACAACTTCGGGTGATCTCGTCGGTGGTCTCGTGTCAGGTGTGGATTCCCTGCTCGGTGTCACCTCTACTGCCACTGGTAGCACTGCCTTGATTCCGACTGCGTCTCTGCCAAATGGTAGTCTTTTGCCGCCCAAATCGAGTGGCCTCATTCCTGGCCAGGGAGGTACTAACACTGGTGCCATCCCCACCCCGACCAAGACCCTGGGATCAGTTCCCGTCCCACATTCGCCCGGCTCTGAGCCTACCTCAACTTCCGGATCTGAAACTGTCTCTGGTTCTAACACCGCCTCGGCTCCTTTGCTGGGCACTACCACCACCGCCTCTGTTCCCGGCAGTGGCTCTCACGAGAGCTCCAAGGTTCCTATCCCCACCTCTCACCTAGCCTCCACTCCCCTTCCCTTGTCGACTTCGTCGACTGCGTTGACTTCGGCGACTTCGGCAAGCGAAGAAACGAGCACGGCCAAGACCACCGTGGAGCCTCAGACTCCGACGGAGACGCCTACGCCCTCCACTTCCAATGACAACGACTGGATGCCATCCACCATCCTTATCGTGCCTACCGTCACCGCTACTGAGAGCTCGACCTCCGATCAAACCGCGAAGCCCACAGCACCACCGTCGCTCCCTGGTTCTATCACCCCGTCGAACGAGGTCACCGAGCCTCCGGCTGACTCCATCTTGCTCCAGCTTGGTTTCAACAGCCAGCTGCCCTGGTCGTTTGTTGCAACCACTCCCTTGTCGTCGTCGCAGATCTTCAACTACACCCCCCAGGCTATTGAGAACGCTTTGCCAGCCCTCTCTGCCAAGGACAGCCCGGTTATGTTTGCTATTGAGCCTTACTATAACTGGCAGTCCACGGGCTATAACGCCACCCTTGCTATCTTCTTTTTCCCTCGTGACAAGGTTGATGCTCTGAAAGCGCTTAAGGTTAACCCCAATTCTGCTCTCTACAACCAGGCTAGCGAATCCATCCAGTCATTGATGACGATGGTTGACCCTACAATCCCCCTCGAATTCACTGGAAACTACCCTAGTGGTACTAGCGACTCAACTGGCGGTAGCAGCAATGGTGGCGGTGATGATGGCTCGGACAGCGGTAACAACGAAAACACTGATGGCTCTGCCGGGAGCTCCAAGGCTAAGGCTAGCTCTGTTGGAATTGGAGTCGGTGTTGTGGCCGGTGCTGCTGCTTACGGTGCGGGTATGTTCTGGGTAGCCCGCCGCTACCGCAAGAGAAAGCAGCTGCACCAGCGCTCTAGCTCGACCGTTGAGCAGATGAGCCAGGGAGGTTCCACCGCTGGCTCGATGCTCGCTGCTGGTGGCCGTGCCCCCAGCCATGGTAGCCGCGGAACTGCTCGTTCACAGATGATCAGCGCTCCCGTTATGGCGGAGAACTCGTTGGGATGGAACTAGACATGCTTTTGACAATACGACGTATAAACCACTCCTTCCATCACGCCCCACCTTCTTTTGGACCCTAAGACGACAATCAAAGGGCACCTGGGCTTTGAAGACCCTTATTTCTTCCGAGATAATTGCTCTTTTGAATCCGCCAATGCTCTCCCCACTCTCCAACGGGGCAGGGACAGAGAGACTGCACAAAACTTCATTTTCATTGTCTATCATCCGCCAAGGATTTACATGTTACATATCACGTATCTCTTCTTTCTGTGCAATTTTTGACCGGCCACTTTTCTTCTCAACATGATACTCTGAGCGGCGGTTGGTCGTCGCTGCGTGTGTCGCGTTATCATTTCTTTTCTTTCTTTCTTGACATATTCCCCCTTTTGTTCACCAAATATTTCTTTTTTATCCCTTTACTCCTTTCAATGGCACTGGGACAACCAAATTTGGGACGAATCTTTTTCTCTACTTTTGGCTTCCACTTGAAAGCTCTCTCTTATGAAATATTGGCCATTCAGTCTTTGGACTTGCACATTAATAATGGATTTAGGTGGCATCTTTTTGACAATGGTTTTTCTTCCCCCATGCCCTTATTTCCTCTCTCCCCTTATCTCTCTCTCCCCATCCCCCTGTCTCTCTGTGTTGTATCCCAATTATGCTTTTTTTGTTTTTGCGTTTCTGCGTTTCTGTACAGATGTATGAAATGTGTCCAAGCGCCATGTGGCCTTGTAGATGTGGACGTGAACCTGTCAATGAGATGAGTAGATCTCCTTTTTCTTCAATCTTGTTTTATGGAAGTAAATTGTAGTGTAGGCTTGCTATGTTCAATTTCGGACGTTTCACTTGCAGTAGACTCAGTGTCCATGAGATATACACTGTATCAACTGACGCTTTCGTATATCAATCGACTTGGAGTGAACATTTGGCTAATACATCGAGTTGGATGAGAGCGGATTGCGCAGAATGTCATCTATCCCTCCGCAGAACTGTATCCTTCTCTCCCCTCTCACAGACAAGCTTAACCACTTCAAGATGGCCCTGCTCTCTCGCCAGTTCAACTGCACACCGAGTTCGAGGTGTAGGTCTATGGGGGACACACTATTCTATTCTGTATTGGGGCATTGGTATCAGCCCCCTCGTCTTCGTCGAGAAGGGGGCTGACAATGTCAACATTGCATCGCAAGCTGCAAGGGCCAGAAATTTTCGCCCCGCGGATGAATCTCAACATTATATTATGTTTATATCATTATGAGCAAATCTGAAATACTAGAAAATTGACATATCAGGAAAAATAAATATACGGCAAGTTTCCAGGTATAGGGCTGTCTATGAAGTCAGTCAGCTATATCAGTCTCTCTCGTATTATATCCTATACGTTCGATGAAGGTTGATAGATTTATATGACTATATTTATCGAACCCTAAGATAATAATAACCAACATGATATTTTGGTCAGAACATTGATATTATACAGACATAAAGGACACACTCTTCTGTTGGATTGCCAAAAGAGCCAACTTGTCCAAATCCGAGTCCGATAGTTGTTGATCGGTCTGTTTCTGTGCCCTAATAACCAAATTTTGGCCATAATGATGCTCAAAGTCGACTCTCGTGTCCCAATCGAAGAGCGATGAGTTCTCACGGAAGAAATATGGTTGACCATCCTTCTTAATAAGGTCAAACTTCTGCCGATGTGCAGATTGGTGAGCTGTTATGAATTCCCCTGTAGTTGTCACTGCGACACTACAGTGCCAAGGACTCATAGAAAACGAGTCCTTCTGCGGGATAAGGGGACAAGACAGCTTCGTCTGCCCCGATGACGGATGGATAGAGAGACGCAGTGAGTCGGGATAAATTTGGCGTACTAGCTCCGCATACTCCTATAACCTATGAGATTAGCCATCTTGTCGCTTTATATGGCGCTCGGAGTGACTTACCACTCCCCGGATAATCATAGCCTTTGCAATACTCTTGATCCTCTTCTTATATTGTTTGGGACCAGCGCAATCTCTGGTCACTGGGCTGAATTTTAAATCAACCTTCATGAACTTGTCGTATCCTGCATGAAATCAGCCATGAACATTGATTCGACTCAGAAGTCACACACACACTTACCATTGTAAGTCCTCAGATAATCCTCATCACTTTTCAAAAACTTATCGACGTCAAAGTCTGGCCGTCCACATCGTTGATGAAGTTCAGCCCTCGATAACCCACAGAGCTTCACATAATCCGATTTGGAAATCTGGGCACTGTTATAAAGCCCCAGCATATTCATGATACGATGGAACTGGATACAAGCATATCCCTTCTCAACAGCGATCTTCCGCAGTCGATTCCCATATTCCCAGACCTCCTCATCAGAGATTCCCGTAAGATCTAAAACCCAGCAATCAAATCAGTGCCCGATCCTGTATCTGATATCCAAATTCATAGGAGAGTTCAATCCCACCATTATAGCAAATCCCATCCGTAACAATAACCACAACCGCACCAGGCGGGTAAACAGCCTTAATATCCCCGCAGAGATTCACCAACCGCGCCAACCCAAGCTCATCCCCCAAATCCGGAAGGGCACCTAGCACCTTGTCCATACGGTTATTACTCTTCATTGGAAAAGCAGGTAAAACCATAGGAATCGTCCTATTGGCTGCGACGTGTGTTTGCACGCGCGGCGTGAACGATGACCGGCCCAGCCATTCTCCGGCTGCCGTTGTGCGCTCATGGGAACCATAGCGCTCCACGATACTCATTATTTCCTCCGCCTTTAGGCGGGTTAATGTGGGACATATTTCCGGTGCATCTGGATGGGTGTCGGTGGCAACTTCAGGTTTGGGAGGGACTGGGTGTGGTTTGGGGAGAAAGGACACTCGTGTCTTTGGGGTGGAGGTTATGCAGTCCAAAGGGATTATATTTAGGTAAGCAGAGACTTCGAATGTTGCTGTCGCTAGCATTTTGATATAGCTCATGATAGACGGGAGTAGGGATGTCGGAGTTAGGGACTGGGAAGGGGTAGATTCGGTATTCGAATGTACTTTTGATTTATAAGGGTGATATCCTCGTGCCTTGTGTTGGAATTTAGTGGCTTTCTATCGCCACTTCGATCTCTCTTTCTTATACACGTGGTCTTCGTGTGCATTCGCTGTTTCAAACTTCCATGTGCCCCCTTCCCTCCTTGCCTTCTTCCCCGTTCTTTTTCTATTTCTGGTAACTTTTCTCCGGTAAATTCTTCAGTGGAGACTATATTATTGGACTAAAGAGCTAAAAAGCTAAAATAGCATTGTTTATTGTCTGACTGCACGTGTGCGTGGCTTGAAATATGATTGTTTCCATATGTCCGGATTAGGCATTTGATTGAAGAGCTCTGGAGAACAATAATATGAATACTAGAAGTTAATATCAAGCATTACAGGCAAATATCTACTATTTGGACAGTCAAAAATGCGCTCCCAAAAAATAATCCTATAGCTAATCGAACGGACTGTTCATACATGACTTCCCAATTAGGCCAAATTCAGGAGAAGCTGACACGAGAGGTCGGGAAAGACGGGAACCAATTAATGTCTGAGGCAAAGGATTCCGGGAATCAATGTAGCACGTCAATGCCATATTTCATTATCTTCAGGGCTGAAGGCTAATACATCACGAAAAGTCAACAAGGCCCAGGATTTCTAGAGGGGATCTCGACGCTAGACTGGCCGATCAAGTACCTACTGCTCTCGGTACAAATGATAGCGTGTACCGATAAAATAAATCACTGCAGCTGTTGGGGATTTTCTGACTATACTCATGCCGAGGCCGGTGAGTATTTCCATCCCCCCAAATCTCCGTCATTCACATCGAGTATTACGTCCGAAGCCTTTACCAAGAAAATTGAGCTGACCTATAACTCTAATAACGTCTTTCAGGCAACCCCGATTATTCACAAGAAGTATGAAGCTTCCTTTTCTCGCTCCCAGCGATACTCCATCCGCTTCGCGGTCTCCATCCCGACTTTGACACCACCGTAATGCGCCGAAATAAACTCCAACATTACATCAATCCCCGCAGTAATCCCAGCAGATGACCATATCTCAATCCCAGGTGGTAACGACAGGCCATCAGGCACCTTATAATCGGGAACAACATCACGCAGCCACCGTTTGTTACGCTGCCAATTCACATCGCCCGTTTGTTTAGTGACATCGTCGTAGCGAGCTGAATTGGTTGTGACCTGGCGTCCATCTAGAAGTCCAGTCTGCGAGAGGACATGGCTGCCCGTGCAAATAGTAATGATGCTGTGGCGGACATAAGGCGCAACAGCGGTCAGAAAGTCCTGAACTTCCTGCGTGTTGGAGACTTTAACGTCATCGAGTGTAGCATCAGTGTTGTAAATACGGTTTAGACGTGTCCCGGGGCCCCCTGGGATGATCAACACATCGATGGGTTTGAATCTACCACTGTCGTCGTCGGTAAGTTTCCCCGCTTTCAGGGAAGAGATCACGTCAGCAAATGTACATTGTGGCAACATTTGCTGGTTGCAAGCTGTGTTGATATTTGAAGCGGGTATATCAAATTGCCATTTTGCCTGGGCGGGTGGGATTGGTTTCACTGAGACTGGGTCGAGAGTTGCGGCTGATACAGTCAGGGTGATGGCTGATGTGTCAGGGTACTGCGTACGGATGTTTAGAATGTCCAGCGGGGCCGCCACATCCATCAATTGAAACCCCGGGAACAATGAAAGGTGGTAATGGAGAGGTTTGACGGCCATTTTGTGTAATCCTCCGTTGGTGGACGAAAAGGTCCGTGAGAAGATGAGTTGGAGGAAGCGTGGTAGCAAGGAGGTCATGCCGAAACAGAGCGGGCCACACACTTTTTTTTTTTTTGATTCAGAGTATTCCAAGGTTAGGGGGAATATACCCTATATCCATACTCATGTTCATATTCATATTCATATGCGGACAAAAGAAAATAGGGAAAATAGGGTAACATGCTAAACAACAAGCAAACTATGTTATGTGGTTCAAGGGTGATACCTAATTTAGTGCGTGATATTCGTCATCCTTGGGGGTAAGACAAGTAGATACGCAGAACAAGTCTCTATAGTAGTATAATCAATATAATCAATATAAATCATGCATGTACAGTAATTTTTAAGCTTTTAAGCCCCCGAGAAGTGAGACCCGGCTACAAACAACGCTCCAGTCAAAATGCAAATACCCCCGAATAATTGCGCGTACAGGTAATCACCTCCCCGTAACGCAATCAGCCGTCCTGCTATGTACGGTCCAGTCAATAGAGGAATGCTATTGATCGTGGTGATCATGCCAACACGTGTGCCAGATTTCTCCGGGTCCTTGGACCCAAAGTACGCATTGGCAGCGGGCAATTGGCCCTGCGCACAATTGACCAGTAACCCATAGACTGTAGCCCAGATGAACATGCCAACATGAGTGTGTACACCAATCCACCCTAGAATGGCAATTCCGCAAGGGATGGAGACTGCAATGCAAGTCCTTACCGCGCCCAGCCACCGGTCCGCCACGAATGCAGATGCAATGCGAGATGGAATACCAACGCCGTTCATGAGGATTAAAAGGAGAAGTGATTCGGATGCCGTGAAACCTGTGTGAGCCTGGGCAAATTGTCTAACCTGTAGATGTTGTTAGTTGCTGTCTCCGCCAACCCAAATGTGAAACAAAACAAAACTTACATAAATATATGCAAAGTAAATACCTTCGAAGATCAAGAATGAGCCGATCGAAAATAGGAGGTAAGGACGTTCACGGAACGCACTAAGATCCACCCAGGGGGGAGAACCCCGAGGTGTAATCCGAGACCTGGTAAACTTAACAATTATAACGCTGTTAAACAGGATAATGGCCGCCATGACCCGGACGGTCCACGCGAAACCAATATTGTCCATACACTCATAAGCAACCACTGGGAAAACCATGCCCCCAGTCGCTGCTCCACAAGAAGCCAGCGAGACGGCCATCACTCGCTTAGTGTTGAAGTATGTCGCATACAGCGAGATCATGGGGCTAAAGACGAGTCCGTGGCCAATTCCACTAACTATGCCTTGCGCTAGCCAAAAATGCCATAACTTTGTGCCGAATGAGGTCGCCAATACTCCAGCAACCTGGAAGAGACACCCAAGAGCGATACATTGTCTCAGATAGCCTGCGTCCATTGCTCGGCCTGAGAAAGTGGCCAGGAAATGGACTAGGAACATTTGCACCGCTCCGATCCAAGATGCATTCGCTGGGCTGACTTGGAGAGTTTTGACGTAGTATTCCTGGAAAAAGCCATATCTATATCGTGTCAATGGTTTCAATTAACATCGGATACGATAGGGCTCCCTTACGATGTAATATAGCCCCATACATTGAACACAACCAGATGTCCGGTCAGAACCTGGGTCCAGGCCACGAGACCTCCATCGGGAATTTCATTATTTTCGGCTTTGCGGCCTTCATCTTGTAGGCGGGGATCTGGGTAAACAAATAGCTGGGATTCCTCTGTAGGAGTAGTATAGGTAGTGGGCGACGTTGCGTAGGACGAACCGGCGCCCGTCGAGGATGCTCCGGCGTCATTACTCTGTGATATGTTTGGCTGACCCATGTTGTTTGGGAGGGCTTCACAGAGCAGAAGGAAAATGTACCCCAAGATTTGAGAAACAAAGTGGGCAGTAGGCAGTATATGAGAGTTGAATTCTAAAATGTGGCTTTGACTCCTGCGTTAGGTACTACGTACATTGTGGAGTCGATGTACCCGCTCCCTGTAGAAATATTGCAGATATGTTCTAGTTTTGTACGAATTACAGGTAATTCTGCAGGTAAAAGTATATAGTATGTAGGTAGAGTAATAAAATACCGTAAACTATATGTCACTGCAATCGAATGTTGATCTTGACGCGGAGGGATAAGAATAATATCCGAACACTCCCACATTTTGTGCACACATCCGTCACTTCCTCTACATTCCATTAACAATGAAATTTGAATACGCTCCAGATGAAGTGCCTCAAAAGGTTGTCGAGGTGTTAAAGCGGTTTTGCTTGCATTCGAGCAAAGATGGCCATCAGAAAGACGTCGGAAGGGTGTTCGAGTCCCTGCCTGAGAAGCTGAAGGTCAATATCACCTCAAATCAACCGATAACCATGGTCTTGCCTGCGTTTCCATGGAAGAGCCCAAACCAGGACAAAGTGCTGGGATATGGGGCTGACCTAGGAGAAGAAATGGGCTTGGCGAAGTTGAACCACCTGTGCGATGAGATCTCGAAGGTCTACCCTTACGGCGCACGCCTAATTCTCATTTGTGACGGACCAGTATATAATGGTACGTAATTTCCTATCTCAATTTAGCAGTGATACAACTACCGGGAATGAAATAAATAGAACTAACAGTGTAGACTTGGTCGGCGTTCCTGACGACGAATACTACGATTATGGTATTGAGCTGCGCAAAATCGCCCAAGAGAAACATTTTTCTTGTATCCAGTTCACCCGGCTGATGAACTTGCTGGGGGTAGGAGATGGCGAGAAAATCCCCAAGGCAGATTACCTGCGTCTCGTCTCC
Source organism: Penicillium thymicola (assembly GCA_030142185.1). NCBI lineage: Eukaryota > Fungi > Ascomycota > Eurotiomycetes > Eurotiales > Aspergillaceae > Penicillium > Penicillium thymicola. The sequence goes on from LACB01000006.1 coordinate 105,981, forward strand.
ACCTGCAGGGAGAAATTGATGTCACCCACATACTTCGATCCGACATTTGACATTGACCACGAGTTGAGGACCAATCCAGATACCGAAACAACATACCAGAGCTATTTTAGTCGAATCTCAGAGGATTTAAAATGGGCCAAAGGGTTTGATCCTCTTGTCGCGGCTGACCGGACGCTCTACGCGACTGAGGTGTCCAAGATGGCGAAAACCATGATCAACCGGCTCATTGTAAGTTTTATTGCCATGATATACTTGGTTTTGGTTTTGGTTTTTTTCCCTCAAAATATGACTTCCTGGCTCACTGTTTTCTTAGGCATATGAAGCTGTCATCAACGCCACACTTGGAAAATACATCCGTCTCTCAATTCACCCTTCATTGGGGCGAAACAAGATCTCTATTCCCCTCCTGCGGCAAGGCGATATGTTTGGTGATATGCCGTGGCATGCAAGTGTGGTCGTACTTTCAAATGGAGAGATTAAGACCGGAAGGTCCGGAGAATTTCGCCAACTGTACGAGGTTGTTATGAAGCATGACCGGCCTTATTACTTCAGAGAGCGGAGCCCGGCGTATGAATGGGAGGCAGAGGTGGAGTTTGAGCACGACTATGATGGATTGACTGTCAAGAATCCTTCTCGGAGGATTCAGAGACTTGGTAGAGATGATCGCTTGAAGTTGGCTCGCTTGATTGTGCGGTACCAGACCAAGTCGGTTCGGGTGGAGGAGGGCTTTGAGGTGCCAAATGACGCGTGACCGTTTTGATTTCACTTGCTCACTCGTGATAAATAATATATGCTGCCGGAAAAAGGATACAGAACCACAGAATCCAGTGACAGAGTGCCTTACGAGGATAATAGGGAGTGATGTAAACTTGAAGAGGATAAAAAGAGAGTTGTGCCTTCCAAATCAGGGAAGTGGGTCTACCACAAGTTCCTCTATCTGGAACCATGGGTCCTTGAGACTAAACTGACTCTATTTCGATGTCAATTCTGTCCACGGGTTGTTTGAGCGCTGTAGAGTTGGCTTGGTCGATAAGGCAAACCTTTTCATTGATGATGTCTGAGCTGGGGTAATCAGCATAATCCGTGCTATTGACGAGGTAAAGGTCATTAAACGCCGTCCCACTACATAAAATTGAGCCTCAGGTATTCGACACTAACAACTTGGCCATCACACGCGGATTACACATTTCGAAGAAGCCGAGGAAGAGCTTATTCTAAAGCCGATGACTGCCTCCGTCGCGAACTCCAATGTGCCCATACAAATCCTATATCGATGTATAACCAAGTTCAGGTGGGCCCAAGAAACTACAGGGAGTCTTCAATATACCCCTGGCAAATAAAATGTTCATGCGGACGTTGGATCCCATAGTATGATTCTGGATAGTGCTTAGGGCTATTATACTAAGGTATCGCTACATTCCGCAATAACTGCTCTTCGTGAGAACCACCGGCTATGTTGTTGGTCTTCTTGAACCGAAGATATAATATGTCATCAAGACAGTCTTCACTAGCCACATCTATGACGATAGAAATTGAAAAGGTGTCCGTACTACCTTCGAGGTAGATTAATAATATGAACATATTAAAAGAATAAAGGATAATGGTCTAGAATTTGTTCAGAATTGTTGGGTGTAAGTGCATAAGCAAACCCAGTGGATATCAGTAGGAATAGAAGATCAGAGACTGGGAAATGATGTGTACAATACGTGGTAGTGGAGATGCGCTCATACGCAAGAGACAAAAGCAGCCAAAGAAGGCACTTCAGTCAAAACGATGAAAATAGAGGTTGGTGTATTTACCTCATTCCTTCTTCTTCTTATCCGACTCCGATTCAGACTTTCCAAACCAGCTCGTCAGCGATGCAATTCCACCACTGCTGACCTGCTCACTTGACTGCCGACGGAGCTCACGCGCTCGTTCCCGCTCAGCCTTGTACTCTTCCCAGGAGAGATTGGCCGCCGCAGCAGCACGAACTTCCTCCTCTTCCCGGGGAGGGAGGCTCTTGCCTGGCAGTGGGCGGACGGCTGCTTCGCCGCCGTAAGCACGAAGACCAGTGCGGAAGGCCCATTCAACGGCCTCGTCGACAGGATGATCGAAAATATAGGGAAGGAAGGGGACAACGGCAAGACCAAGCTATAAGAAACAGTCGTTAGCATCGTATTCGCCGGTTTACATTTTCAACAGGAAGAAACGGCACATACCCCGATCGGCGTCCAGGTACGAATAAACGCAATCTTGACACCTTTCACCATCTGCCCAGAGTAGCGGACCACACTGTGGATTGTGAATGCGGGCAATCCCATACTTGCGATACTCTGGAACACAGCGCGCTTGGCCATGACCAGGCGGTAGTCCTCTGCAAGCGGGATCTCGGCGGTCGGCCAGTCTGAAATCCCACCCTTGGACTCGGCTTTGTTGCCTACCGTCATATTTCCCGTTGCCATGCCCTTGATAATCTGGTTCTGCGAAGGCTGGCTGGCATCCTTGTATGCCTCGCCGGTGGGAGCCAGTGCTTTCCAGTTCCGGAGATAGGCCTTGTAGCCTTCGTGACCAACATCGCCTAGCAGGTATGTCCAGGAGATAGTGTAGGCGGAGCGCACGAGCCACGGGTGTGCAATCGGACGGAAGGACTCGCCAATGTCTGAGGTATATGCGACATAGCGATGGGCAGATAGGAGGATCGTGCGGATACGGTTGGCGTACGCGGCATAGCGGTACCCTGTCTCTGTGGAGTTGACCGAGCTGCCATCAATCGAGGTGCTCATCGTTAGTTTTGTTTTGTTTTTTTTTTCTTTCTTCTTCTTTTCTTTGTCTTCGCTTGCTTTTGGCGTTGCGTTGATTTGCTCAAGGTGAGTTTGCAGAGTAGTATGTCATCGACTCAAGCCGGGAAGTACCGTTCGATTGCCTTCTTTTTCAGGCTCTCTTCTCCCCTCCGACTCTCTGAGCACGCGACAACAATTTGCTTGGGACCAGAAAATAATTTAAAAAAAGTTAGAATTTCACATACTATTGGGAATAAAGGTCATCGTAGAATTCGTCCTCGCGATCAACCAACTGTTGCAATTTTGCGGGGAGCTTCTCTCGGACTACAGGCTTATCCAACAACTCCTGCGGGGGAGACTGGGGATCATCCTGTTGACGACCGTCCCAGACCATTGCAAATATAGTATGGTATGGTCAGTGATGACTCATGTAGTTGCTTTGAACAAATCAATGCTTATTTGCATGCCAAATGAGGGGAATTCAAGTTAAAGGGGGTATATAATATGAAGAAAGTAAAAGAGAAGAATGAGGGAAAGCTATGCAAAGGAAACAAGTTATTATTAAAAGATTCTCATATTAACCGCACTCAACAGCCGAAGACACAGCCATAGCCGGGATATACAGCATTAGCTGTGGGATGATTCTCTCCGAGGTACCGTTGGTCTCCTCCGGCTCAGGACCTGGGGTAGAAGTAATAATGTACAGCATGATGTCTCAGGGCCGAACTCCACATTTATTGTTCATTGTCGAAGCTTTTCAATCGAGCTTTAGCTTGTCTAGACTTTGTGTGCCTCATCAGGTTCCAACAAAGCTTTTCGGTGTTTTCGTGTTGTAGCTGATCTTCATATGCTAATGCACCTGGTGACGTTCGTCCCGGGGGAGGTCACATGATATCGGATGCAGCCGGGTGGCCGAGTGTCCTTACCTAATCATCCACAGTTCCGAAGTCATGTGAATTGTCTAACCGAATTAGGAAAGGCGGTATCCGTACCGACCTCGTCGTTCGGTCCAAGCCTGAGGATTCCGTCCACATCGCTGCCAATTGAACCTCTCGCTGTACCTCAATTCCAACCCTACAAAATGGTTGTCTACTACCAGATCGCCGGCAAGAAGGTCGGCTCCCACGTCGTAAGTTTACCCTACCCTGGAAACGCCGCCGCGCGCTCGCTATCCCTTTCTCCTCGCGCTTCGTGCGGGTACTTGTGAAACATGAAAGTTGACCGTGTTCCCTCCACCCCTCAATAGCTCGCCATGGCCACTCTCGGCAGCTTGTTCGCCGGTTCCTACCTCGCCGTTTCCGGTGGTGAGAAGCCCAAGACCGCTCAGGGTCCTCCCATCAACGCCTCCTCCAAGGATGAGGAGAACTTCGTCCAGTATGTCCCACACCATCGCAGAGAACCGAGAACCGTCGACCATCAGTCAGATCTCGATATCAGCCCGGGGCGTTTTACTGACTACGTATCTCACAGGAACTTCATGAAGGAGGTCGATGGAGGCGAGAAGAAGCCCGCCGCTGGTCACTAAACCACCCATCGATACGGTTTATATTGATGGAGCGGTCGAACATGAGCAGTTAGGATTTTGAATTCAAACAAACTGCCTCCGCTCTCGTGCCCTTTTTAGCGCGCAATGACGTGTATCCGCCCTTCCGCAGCGATTTTTGTGACTACGGTTTTTTCGAGAAGCTACACGGACTGATTTTGGGATGTCGGCGGATGAGGTTGATTGATCTGTACATAGGAGGCGTGTACGCTGCATAGAAAATTATCCTCTTGACATCAGCTTTTCAGGTCTGTTCTTTCCCTTGCCATTGAGCATGATCAATCAGGCGAGTGGTACGATTGCTTCAACGTAATCCAGCACCGGGTTGCTCGGAGTCTGTGCTTGACAAGAGCCCTCCGTGAATTTGTACACTGGCATGAATATTGCTCTCTGCGGCTCCGATCAGCTTGCTTGTCTGGCCAGTGGGGGCGATTTAGCAACGAGGGGCCGTAGAGCAAAACAAGAAGATGTAGATGTAAATAGCATAGAACAAGCAGCTCTGAAGCAACTCTAATAGACACACGCGACATCCAAACACGATCAATGACCTTCCAATGAATTAATCTGCTACTCAACTCAGTCTCGAAAAGCTTAACGGTTAACCCGAGGTCTCCAGGACCTCCGCCGCAACCTCCCACCTACCACTTCACACTCAACTCACAACAACTCCCGAACACCCCCAACCAACAACCAGAAAACCCAAAATGAAACCCCTCCCCTTCCCATTCCCCCTGAACATTGGCACAGACATAGTTCACATCCCGCGGATAACCCGCCTCCTCACCCGACCCAACTACCTTCCACGATTCACGCGCCGCATCCTTTGCGACCAAGAACAACACGACTTCCACGCACGCTTCAGCGAAGTCCTCAAAGCGCGCACTGCATACCACCAGTATCCTCCACCCGTGCCGGCGGACATAACACGCTGGCTGGCGGGCCGCTTCGCAGCGAAGGAGGCGGCGCGCAAAGCGGCGCCGTCTGGTGCGGCTTCGATTGGCTGGAAAGATGTCATGGTCCGGATACAGGGGGATGGGGGAAAGTTTGGCGAGGGTGTGAGTCGGAGGCCTGAGATTGTTTATCTTGGGAGTACGCTGGATGGGGATGTGGGTGAGGGGAGAGTTGCAAAGTTGTCGATCTCGCATGATGGGGAGTATGTTGTGGCTACCGTTCTGGCTGCTGGGTGAATTGTGGGGCTCATCGGACTCTGTATTGTTTATTGAGTCTCATTGCAACTGTTGTGGCAGGTGCACTTCGTCTCTGGGGCTGCAGCCGGCCCAGCACTGGACGGCGAGCAGTCACTTGCCTGGTACGCATGCTGTGATGGTTCTAGTGTGCAACTACTGGGTAACTACTGGGGATTCATCCTCGTCTGGGGGAGTGGCTATGGAGAAAGTCAAGGCTTTGACATGATTGGCCATCTGGTTCAATTGATCTGGCTCAATGCTTGCAATTGAGTCATACCGGTCGAGACACGTCCACAGCTCGAATGACAGTGTGCTTAACTGGAGGACGTCATCATTTATGTCTGATATAAATGGGCAATGTACGCTTGTGGTTAGTGGTTGATACCTGGGTAGGTGGCGGGGATGGCTGGAAGTAACATCTCATTGGAGGTATAAAAGTGAAGATCTAAGGGTCAATCAAGAAATTGTATATTTGAAATATTTAGTATTATATCCATATATATATACACCCATTTATACAATTGTTACTTGATATCTTCCAAGTTACCCCTACCAAGTGGCACTTCAGTGAGAACCTTAAGTCTCTATCAACATTGGACCTGACTCCTGGACTACCCGAGTAGACACAACCGGCAGATTCCATGTGTACCAGTCACCTAGGTATGATACCAAACTATCGGTGGAATAAAATGAATGAATAATGGTATGAATTTCTCAAGGAATATGGAGACTTCTAAGAAACGTAATTCCGCTTGGCCATACCTCTCTAAGAGAGGCGACAGAACAGAATTGTTGAGCAATCTATGGATTTAGGTTACTACTGTGTGTGGGAGAAAGCAGAGGAAGAATTGTTGATTGATTAAACTAGAAATGCAGGGGTTTATATACCCTGCGAAACCATCTAAACATTGCTCAATCTGTAGCAAATAACAAATAGCAAACAAGGGGCTCAGTCTATAGCAAACATGCATGCAAGCATGGGAGATTGTTCAACAAGAATCATCCTATTGATATTCTCTAGAAGACAGCCAGCCATTCTTCCCACTCCGCCATCTCCATTGATCGGTTGAAAACTTTCATTTCCTCTCTTCAAATTACTTGATCTCCTTTCAGCAATCAAGAGAAATTGACCGCAATGATGAAACGGAAGTCTTGTGCATCAAGCACAACATCTTGCATATTAGGGGGTCGGATAGGAACGTCGAATAGAGCACAATATGGTATTGTCATTGGGGCACCATCGACTGTGGTTTCAGTCACATCCACTTCAGCACACGAATATGGCTGCTGCATATTGGACGGCTGTTGGAGGGGTGGCTGTTGGAGGAGGGCTGACACGTTACTAGGATCCCGGCGGAGGCGATCAATGTAGGCCCTAGTCAAAGGTTGAGGGGCATTGGATGGAGCAAGCTGCCATTGTTCAAAATGTGTAGCGGTCTTCTTAATAGATATGATAATCACTATACGCACTTCTCCATTAGAGGCTCCGAACCACCATCTAGCATTTTGACGTAGTCTTGGCAGGCTCCAGATACACCCGTTTCAACCACCACGGTGGGCCATTGTAAGCTGGTGCTAGATGGCCAACATTTAGAGGGGCTAAACACTTGGTCTCCCTCTTTATCCCGCAATAGGGATTTGTATCGTGTCGCTCCACCCCAACAATATTGCTCATTTAGTCCCATACTATTCAGTTGTAGACTGACTTTCCGTAGGAGTCTCATAGTGGTATATTCATGGCGATACCCTGGTATCACGCGTAGAAGACCTATACCACCTTCACTGCCTTTACCTTCAAACTCAAACCGGTAGTTCACGCCCTTCAGGCAACCATGGTCCTCGAAGAGTTGCTCGGAGATATACGGGCTTAGTTTAAAGAGAACAAGGAACTGGTTGCCGTTTTCTTCCTCGTCCTTTTCAAGTGTCTCTAAGATCTTCTCGGCTTCGAGCTGAACATATTCTAGGCGGCTGAATATGCTAGTTACGACACCAGATGGGAGCGCTGTCATGATGTCAGGCATGAGGGGTACGGGTGAAAGAGCTCCGGAGGACATGGCATCAGGAGAAGAAATGGATTTAGGCAAAAAAAACCCCCCCAGAGTCAGCGTGAGAAAGTAGTAAGGAATTGATAGTTAGCGAGTTCTATACTTAGGATGACGTCAAATTTTGCGGTAACTAGAGAACTCCCATACTAATATATTCTTCACGTGACTGGCCTGTCACCTGAGGCCGTGCTGACATCTACTCAGTGAGAAGCGGCGGCAGATCAAATAGGAAAGCCCTACCCGTTAGGGAAAATCAGGTACGTATAGTTACATATTCCTCAGTAGAACGTCCTAAAAGGACAAATGTGAGTATATAACAGGTTCACTGTTCAGCGCGGTTACATACTCCTATCTCTCTGCCCATCTAATTCGGTTTTCACTCCGGATATTATACTAACCACGAGTCGCAGTGACATCCATAAAACATGCCATTCTCGCATCATAGTCATTCGGGCCAATTCTGCCCTGGCCACGCTCAAAATTCTTTGGAAGATGTGATTCAAACTGCCATCAGCAAGAAAATGCAAGTCTTCTGTCTGACTGAACATATGCCTCGCCATAAAGAAGATTTCTACCCCGAGGAAGTGCGTAAGGAACACCCACTGCAGAATCCCGAATTAACCAATCATCCAGGTCGAATCTGGCGATACAGAGGAAAGCCATATAGAAAACGAAACCGCTTACTGGAAGGAAGCAGTCGCTCTCCGCGAGAAATACGCCTCCCAGATCAAGATCATCATCGGCTTCGAAATTGACTGGATCCGACCAGCCTCCAAAGATTTGATAGAACGCTCACTTTCACGGTTTCCCTTTGAATTCTTTATTGGCTCAATTCACCACATGCACACCGTGCCCATCGACTATGACCGGCCTATGTATGAGGAGGCTCGGGAGAAAGCCGGCGGAACAGATGAGCGACTATTCGAAGACTACTTTGACGCACAGCTAGATATGTTGGAGCAGCTCCAACCGCTCGTTGTGGGCCATTTTGATTTGATTCGTCTGAAGAGCGATGACATGGAGCGCAGCTTTACTACTTGGCCTGGTGTCTGGAATAAGATTCTACGGAACTTGGACTTCATTGCCTCGTATGGCGGTATGCTGGAGCTCAATTCTGCTGCATTACGCAAGGGAATGAGTGAACCGTATCCTAAAGCGGAGATCTGCAAGGTAAGAACGCAATCTTTCGTTATGTATCTCACGACTAAATTGATGGGTGTAGGAATTTGTGGCGCGCAAGGGTCGCTTCTGTTTGTCTGACGATAGTCACGGTGTTGAACAGGTTGCTTTGAACTTCCGTCCTGTGCTTGATTTCTTGGATCGCGCTGGTATTTCAACCCTGCATTATCTACAACTGGAAGCGTCGGTGTCATCTCCTGTGCCCGATGCTCGGTTCCCTAAGACGCAAATTGTGGATATTTCAGTGGAGGACGTGAGAAAGATGTCATTTTGGTCATGATTATACGATATACGCTGTATATTGATGGGCTTTTGCCTTGTACCATCATACCCGGGTCAATGTCAGAGAATAGTTTCGGGGTTATCGCGGGGAAACATCCCAGCGATAACCCCTCCGCGGGGCATTGAGGGAACAAATAGAGTGATCCCTTCTCTAGTCTGAGTGAAAGGGCTCTCAGTGGTCTGATCTTGTTGTATATCATAACACCAGAGATTCCAACCACTCGATGTTCCATGTGGCACTCATAAAACCCACGAATTTCTCCGTCTTACGCAGATCATGTCCCTGTAGGTTGTAGTCTACGCCTGGGTGTTACTTCCGAGTTATTTTCAGTTATTCCCAACTGTTTCCGGCTGATTCCAAGCAAGCCAAGCAACCATCTGGAATTGATCTCAGTTTCAAAGGAGTTCTCGGAGTATTATACGCCTAAAGCTCACCAGGAGTCGTTATTGAGTAGATATATACCCAGTAAATAAGAATAATCAACCAATAACCAACCAATACATATCCCAACCAACAATGTCCAAAGAGTGAAGTTCATTACGTCGTGTCCCGCCCTGGCAAAAAAAGTGGATAATCTGCCCCTCCCGAGCTTCCCCCCCGTCTTCTGTTTTTGTTTTCTTCTCTTCACATCTCTCTCATATTCATCTACACATCTCTATTACATCATGGGCGTTGAAAAAAAGACTCTGGTTGAGGGCAACGGTGTTGACTACCCTAAGAAGGGTGAGCACGTTGCCATCCACTACACCGGCTGCTTGTATGACGCCGAGAAGGCCGACAACCACTTCATGGGCAACCAGTAAGCCAAATCTCCATGTCACGCTGAGGCGACCCAAATGCTAATATACCAACAGATTCGACAGCTCCCACAAGGCCGGCCGTGGTCCCCTTGCCACCCCCATCGGCGTCGGTCGTCTCATCCGCGGTGCGTTTCAATATATCCCAACTGGATCTTCTGTGAGATACATAGCTTCTTTCAGCTTACTAACTTGGTGAATAGGCTGGGACGAGGGTGTTCCCCAGATGTCTCTCGGCGAGAAGGCCATCCTGACCATCAGCTCGTGAGTTGCCGTTTTGAACTTTCCTTGACGCTTTTGCGCCGATCTACTGAACAATGTGCTAACCTTCGATTCTCGATAGTGACTACGGCTATGGCGACCGGTATGTACCAGCCAATCAAGCCCGATGCTGAATCAACAATCTGTGATTCTCGCGATACTTCCAATCCCTCACAACTTCTCTCCCTGTGAGACTCGTGCTGATATCAAACTATTTAGTGGCTTCCCCAACCTCATCCCCGCCAACTCTAAGCTTGTCTTGTGAGTAACCCATGTATCTTTTTTTTATTTTACGTCATGCTACGAAGCCATAAAAAACAACTAAACTAACTGTTCACAGCGAGGTCGAGCTCCTCAAGGTCGGCACCAAGAGCGTTTAAACCAACCGCTATTCCCGACTTTCTGGCTAGATACAAGACGTGCAAATACCAAACGAGAAAAAAAGAAAACCACTTGAATCATTCCTGCTTGTCTCATATGGTCGACAGGCTATTTGAATAGCAAAATCGAAGCTCGCTCTCTTCGCTGTCCATTGATTTGACCCGTTACCCAACGACGAAAGTCAACTGGACTAGCACATGTCTGCCATCTGTTTCCCGTATTCATGCACACACATACACATACACATCGTAGATGCTTTAGCCTAGCTCGCCTTCACCCCCACATCACCGCGCGATGCTATTGATATAATCAATTCCGTCGACACGGTACGTGTCAGCCTCGATATAACTCTCATTCCGGGGTAAGCGGAGAACAAAGTTCGTGGCCCGGGACGAATACTGGGGCCATTTGGAAATATCAGATACTAGAAGGCAGTCAGCTTCCAACCAATATAATCTAGCCACACGCATATGCTACTAACCACCATGTCCATTAGGATCTAGGTCTGCCACAAATGATGTCCACATCCGCGCTGCCATCTGTCCCAGTTCCAAGCGCGCAGGATCAGATCCCAGCGGTGTGATGCTTTGCACTGGATTTGCAAAGACGAAAGGGATCTTTAAGCCAGATACAAGCGTCAGTTCATCTTGCAAGCTAGAAACTTGGGGTAGTATCCAAGACAGGGTGGATGACTACATGATTTTACTACATACCTCTGCAAAGTGTTGCACCCCGATCGTGGTTGAGCTATTCAACGCCGCCACATCCCATCTGTATGAATATACATTGTCGCGCCAGCCGGCCATCCGTTGTGCTAGCAAGCGCCGTGGCGCGACCATGGTCACATCCCCGGCCATGGATGCATAGCGCTTGTACATATGCCCCAGCGAGGGCCAGGTGGTATTTCCCCAGCCATAGGGGCAGCCGATGGCGGGGATATTGGGGTAATAGGATAGCAGCTTGGTAGCTTGGGAACGGTCCAGGACCCATCGCTTGGATGCTGTGGCACTCGCTTAGCACGTTATCATAATATGTGACGGTAGACATGATATGCAATATCACTTACTAGTCAATTGATTGACGCAGTCCTCGTCGGTGTTTGTGCCTGTCGTCCCAAAACTGGTGCCTTCGTCGGTATTCGTCCCTATCAAGATAGGTACTCGGGCTAATTTGCCTTGTCTGTAGCTGATTTGCGGATACTGGGCTATGAATAAGTCGTCGACAGTAGCAAACCATTCTAGACCCTCGTTTGCTGTATCGTATAAGGTCGCGTAGGGTAGTTCACGGAGACATTGTAGGGTATTCGTTGAATTGGTGCATCTGGGGATGATATATCAGTGTCTGTGGATAAGACTTGTTGGACATTGGCCTACCCGGCTCTCTCGACAATTCGGTTATACATTGGCTGGTGCCATTCTGTTCCGTTGTATGGGGGCCCAACAGCATTTCCAGAATCCATGATTGCTAGTTGAGCTTAGTCTGGTGTAATATAAAAAAAAAAAGGTAGGAGTGGACCATACCAGCTCTAAAAAGACCCTCATTATCGCCATTGTTGGTTACCAAATGGGCTCCGACACTATATGCACCACTGTTTATTCGAGAATAAGCATTTGATATACCGAAAGTGTATTTCCAGAGACACACGCGGACTCGCCCCAGATAGTGATCTTGCTCGGATCACCACCGAACGCTTTGATATTCTTCTTCACCCAACGCATAGCCGTGCGTTGGTCCCGCAGTGCGAGATTAGTGTTTCCTTCTGCCTGGAGTCCAAGTTAGTCTTGAGGATATGCCACCTCCAAGTCTGTATACAGTGGTCTTACCCTTACTTCCTCCGAGTCAAGGAATCCGAATGCCGCCAGGCGGTAGTTGATAGAAACACCCAGGACTGGCTTGCCATTCAATGCGCTCTGTTCAACGATATAGCTCATATTGTATCTGTGGACAGTGTAGCATACGGTTAGCCACCACCATCGAGCATTTCCCGGTATGTCCTCGACCAACATACCTCGGATCCGCAGTAGCGCCCTGTGTCCACCCGCCACCGAAAATCCATATCATAACTGGAAGCAATTCGTGGTTCTCGTCTGTGTTCGGTCGTATTATATTCAAGTTAAAGCAGTCTTCATTCAAAGTGATAAGACCGTTGTTAACCATGTTGGTGGTATCAGATCCATACGCAGGACAGTCACAGCCGTACTCCGTAGCATTGTAGTATACCGAGTTGGAAGTAGTACTCAATTCTAATTGAGAGAGATTGTAAGTTCCAGAATTACTATCCTTAGATGCATAGGTGCTCTTGAGCTCGGCTGGTGTGAAGCGGATTGGCTCGTCGGCATACTTGATGCCCAGGAAGAGGTCCTGGTTGAACTCTGGGAGAGAGCGGCCCACAAAAATTGTCTTTGGGCTTTCATTACTTGTTGATAGGGTTGCTGTTGGGGGATTTGTTGTAGTTCCTGTTATTTTAGATGAGAGGGGTTTGGTTATTGCCCCGCATATTATAGAAAAGAAGGAGGTAGAAAGGAGTATGGAGGTGCTTGTTATCGACCGCATCTTTCAAAGTTTTAGAGAAGCTCAAGCTGAGCTAGAAGGCAGGGGTTAATTCACTCTTATATAGTTCGTTTTCTACCAATTAATCTAGGCCATGGAGAATTAGACATCGTCTTGTCCGGGAAATTAACTATGGATAATTTGTTTATCATTGGGGATGAGCTGTGATATTTGCTACAAGGCGTGCTCATAGGTGGGAAAATAAACAGATTGATCCTTTTAGCGTCTGAACTATACGCTAGTTAACTAACTATACTCCTATAGAAGTAGTCAAAAGTATGATTGTTGTAATGCTACGCTAAAATAAAACAAAAAAGTAGTCTGTCTATTTGGAAGATAAAAAAAAAAGGGATGAAAATATTGTACAGCCAATATGTCAAAGAGAAGAGACAATAAGGGGCAATGCTTCCCATTCAGTCCAATCCGGCACACAACAGCCTGGCTATTTGAAGATATTGGCCGAATATTTAATCGGGTCAATGAGCTGGATGCAAATGGCAAGGTAGAAGTCTAATATCCTGTCCTATCTAAACCTCTCATGCACGCGACGCTCCAATGCCCAAATGTTGATATAGCATGACATTAAAAAATGACAACGCCCAAGTGGGAACAAAAGTATCAAGCCGCTCAGGGAAAAGAAAAAAAATGTAGAACAAAAGAAGAAAAGAAATGTAAGAAACTTGAACTCCGAAGAATACAAAAACGTGGAGACTCTTATAATGTACGCTTGGAAATTCAAACACGTTAATCGTCCTTAACTCGCTCGCCATATGCGGATGAACCGGAGCCCGAACCAAATCCAGTCGCACGAGACCTGCTCGCTGCCACCGCCGAAGGACTATTGTATCGATTAGATGAGGATGAGGATGAGGTGGCCTGTAACTCAGCCCTCCGCGATGCACCCTTGAGCGGACTGGGGGAGTTCCGGCCATCCACCAAGCCATCATCAAGCTCAATTAGGTCATCCATCCGCCACATATTGCGACCCCTGCTGCTACCCTGCTGGGTGGGTGGGCCCTGCTGCAGCTCATTGATGCCGGCCTTAGCGCGCGTTGCTACCTTTCGAACCCACCCCTCAAAGGCCCCACCAATGTTCTCAAGGCCAGTCGATGCATTGGATGGGACAGTGGATGTGGAGTCAAAAGAAGTTGTCCGGAGATTTTCTGGGGGTTGTGCCGGTGTGAGATTCGGCATGTGCTGTGCGAAGAATCGGGTGAACCCATCTAACGCAGGCCCTGGACCAGTCGAGGTGGGGTCAAGCGTTCCCACCCCAGTGGCAGACAGGTGGATACTACTGCGCTGGCGGCGATGCTGAGAACGAGCGGGGTGTGTGGGTCTGGGTTTGGGCTGGTCACCATTCGGTCGAGTTCGTGGTAGTATGCCAAAGGACGAAGGGGGCGGTGGTGAGCCGGTAGGAGACGGAGGAGTGACTGTTTCTCGGTAAGAATCAGGAGGTTCCGCATCCGAATAAGATATAGATTTTCGACGTGTACGCGGAAAGAACCCCAATGCTCTCCGAGGAACACGGCCAATTTGCACTGGTCCGGGAAACCCATCCATGTGTACCCACGATTCATGCTTCCAAGCATGATTGCCATCGGCCCCAGACGCGGTTGCGGGAGTATCCTGTTCAGCTGAAGTATCAACGATTGGGGCAGCCGTGGGGGCTATCGAGCTGTCGCTGGGGTCTTCGTCGTTGTCATTCAAAAGGTCAACAGGCGCTCTGGGAACAGGCCGGCCTTTCACAGAGCACGCATCGACTGGTAAGAGAACAGTGTTTCTGCTCTGAATGTTGTCGTTGGGCCAGAAACCGTTCGCCTTCCGAAACACTGCAGGGTGGCAGCCATATTTGATCGTCACGCCGGTGATGGTGTCTGTGGGTTGCACTTTGTGGATATAGGCCAGAGCGTCTTCATCGTGCTCCGGCTCAAACGCTTGGTATGAAATGTCGCCAGAGTCGCGTCTTTTGTGGGGGAGCGTACGGCTTGCGATCGGGTCACTGTCAGCGAGGAGCAGCGCTTCTCTCTTTTTGGCCTGCACCAAAGCCTGTCGCTCCTCCTTTGTCCCGGTTCCGAACTGCGGAGCGGTCGGTGCCGACGGACCCCAGGTCGACCTGGGGGCACTTTTCATATATACATCAGACCGAGATGGTTTCCTTCGCGTGTGTGTCTTTGTCACATTATTGGGAGTGGCTTGCCCGGCATCACCCCCGAGTACTGAAGACGCCAGGCTTTGAAGAGAGGACCACGAGGAGTCCAGAAAGTCCGCAGCACCTTCCCCCGACGAGGCCTTTGATGACCCACTCCAAGGAAACGATGTTGGCCCACTGCGAGTACCACGATTGATCGATTCGGTCGCGCGTGACAGGTGCTTCATTGGAAGTGGTGAGGCTCCACGGGATGACAATGGCGAGGGAGTCGCTCCGCGGGACCGAGTCGTTCCACCCTCGGAGGGCGCAAGAGTCGTTGACAAACCCGAGGAAAAGGGTTGGGCATCGTCCTGGTAGGAGTAGTTCGTAACATTATTGCTGTCGTCTTCGTCCATGAATGAAACTAAGCGGCGAGGACGCGATCGAACCGTAGAGGTTGAAGTTGTGCTTCCGTTGGGTATGTTGGAGCTTGGGGAAGCATTGACAAAGCTATTTTGAGAACTCATTCCTGTGAATCCCAGAAATAGGTCTAAAAATGCAAAATAAAAGCCCCCTTAGAAGTGTGTACCGCCAAGGCACCAGTTGCCATCAGAGTTGATCTAGGAGAAACCCATTCGTCATCCACCCCCGAACTCGCATTCGTGGCCTTTTTGACTAGGATCACGACAGGATACGTTCGATCATATATTCAGGTATTCATCCAAAATATAAAGCAAAGAGTTCCAACAACTAACGAAACCTTTGAAAGGTATGGAAAACAAGAGAGAGTGAGGTGAGGGAGGATAGGCGATAGGAGGCCAAGGAGGCGTGACGATAACGACCCGCACCTTTTGAACGTGGAGTAATTAAAGAGCAGGACAAATTTGTTCCACAAGAATTACAAGAATTACAAGAATTAGAATAATTGAGCGAATTAAGTGAATTAAGAGACAGGGTTGTTTTCTTTTGGTTTATTCGTCTTTACAGACGGAGTATAGAGTCTAAGGAAGTAGAATGCTCAAGCTGCAATGTAGCAAGTTCGGGTGACAGGTGACTTCGCCGCTCGGCAAAGTAGCGGTACATGACCTGGCCAGGTCAAGGCCACCTATTCATGTGTACCCGGTACTTTGTCGGCCCCCTTCTCCACATATAAATTGTGATCAAATAGGAATAATATAAGGTCACAATAAGAACACAATTAGAGAGTAATTAGAGAGCAAGATTTGCATTAGATTGTTGTATCCGAACCCATTGTACATATGATATCCGAAATTCTATCAACAAACCGACCATACTAGGACAAAGGATCCATAAATCCAAGACAAAATAGCCATTCACTAATCCAGAGTCTGGCATTTCCAGTAGATTACGCCAAGTCTTCGCGCTGCGGAACAAGGGGAGAATAAATATCAACAAGATGACCGAAAGTACCTCACATTTACTCTGGCGGCTCAGCCATCACAGAGCGCCGAGTCTCAGCTTCTGATGTGGCTTCAGATGCAGTACTCCAGTCTCCATCTTCCTTCTCGGAGACTTTGGTGGATAATGGAGCAGGTTGAGGAATGACCTTGATACCACCGGCGCGAGAGAAGAAATCTTCCGTGCGAAGACCACGAACTTCTTGGGGATCCATTGCATCCATTTGCATTCCGCTAGCCTTTTTTGCTCGAATAAGCTCTCGGACAGGAACCATCGCCGCGTCTCGACATGCTTCCTTGATATCGCTACCAGACATACCGGCCATAGTCTTGACAAGATAGTGCAGATCGAAATTATCGCGATCAACTTTCGTGTCTTTGAGAATCAGGCTGAGAATGCGAAGGCGCTGGGTAATCGGAGGAAGGGTCACGGGGAACTTCTTGGGCATTCTTCGGAGAATGGCCTCATCAATATCTTGAATGCGGTTGGTTGCTCCTAGGACAACGATCCGCTGGGGCTCTCCCGTCGAGTTTGCCGATGTAAGACCATCCCAATGGGTCATAAACTCCGCCTTCACCATACCACTTGCCTCATGCTCACCACTTCGCCGGGTTCCAAGAACAGCATCAATCTCATCAATGAAGACGATCGCAGGTTGTAATTTGCGCGCAAGTGAGAATACTGCATTGACCAATTTATTGGAGTCGCCGTACCACTTCTCTGTCAACGTTGAGATGTGCAAGTTGATAAAGCATGCTCCACTCTCTGATGCTAGAGCTTTGGCAAGCATGGTCTTTCCGCAGCCAGGCGGACCATATAAGAGGACCCCAGAAGGCGCGGTCAACAAAGACGACGTGGAAGCGTAGAGATGAGGCATCGTCAGTGGGTAAATGACTGATTCCTTCAATTCCTCGATGATTTCATCAAGTCCGCCGATATCTTCAAATGACACTGGGATATCCTCTGGCGCAACAACATCCATCGCAATCGCTTGTTCGTATTGGTTCAAGGTGAGCTCTTTCTTTCGTTGGCCTTTCTCCCGTTTGGCACCTTTCCGCGTTGTGTCATCATCGGATTCATTCCCGCCTTCCAATCGGCGTATGATGGCGGCGGACTTCTGCCGTTGTTCCTCCTTCTTCTGGCTCTCTGGGTCGAAATCAAGGCGTGATAGAAGGTAACGAATAAGGAAATATGCGGACGCAGACTATAAATGTGTTAGAAACATTCGGTCCTATCTGAAAAAGGAACGGTCTCACAGTGCCTGCAACCATCACCATTTCTTGGAAGAACTGCTGCCATCTTCGGCCACCGGCTGAAGCCATGGCGATAAGGGAATGATTAGATAGAGTGCGATGATGGCGCAAATAAGGACCCCTAAGTAGAAGAGGTTTTTTTTATAAGAAAAAAATGAACAAAAATAAACTGAAGTTCACCAGGATCAAGACAAGACAAGACAATCGAGTCGCCGAAGATCATTCGGGTAGCTTGTGGCGCGGGACTCGGGGGGGATGCCAGTCACATGTCGTAAAGCGGAGAAGGCGGTGTTGCCCAGATGTTGTTGTCGGTACGCGTCCCGCGAGTATGCAATTGTCATCAAACAATTATACTTAGGTATACCTGCACAATGCCCAAACGGAAAGCTCCTCCCAAACTTTCTGGTCTATTGGGTTCAGATGATGAAGACATCATGCGAGTTGAAACGACAGAAACACAAGAAACTCACGAGCCTCCCACCAAAAAACGGAGAGGCAGACCGCGTACCTCAAACGAGAATGTGACTGAGACCAAACCTACCAAACCTGCTACTCGGACAAGAAAGAAGCAAGCAGCTGCAGCTGTAGCTGAGCCGGAACCTCTTGCAAACAAAAAGCCCGCCCGCCGAGGACGACCTAGAGGAAACAGCCGTGCAGCGCAAGACGCTGAAACATCTGCACAGGCAACCGAGGCGGAGGATATGGTATCAGAACAGGAGGATGCAGACAACCAGGAGAATGAAGCCCCGCTTGTCTCAAAGAATACAAAGAAGCAGCCGCCCAAGGCCGCAAAGGCTGCCCCAGCACGCAGTCGAGGACGGCCTGGTGTAGTCAGCACAAAATTCCACACAGATGGTGAATTCCAGTTTACCCCGAGTGGTTCTCGACATGTTAGTTTCCAGGATCCCCACACAGAACAGGCCAGGACCAGCCCTCTTGCTCGTGCAGCGAGTCTGGGAGGAAAAAAACCTGAAGTTGAAGATTCTCAACAGAACGAGCAACCTGCAGCGGAGCTTGTAGATGAGACTATCATTAACGAGGAACCGGCCCATAATCGCAAATCGATGTCCCCCGTGAAGAATGCTCGCTCTCGGCTATCCATATTACGCCACTCGCAAGATCCTTCTCCTCGTAAACGCAAGTTCGGAGGCACCGACTCCGAGCAGGGCGGAGACCCAGAACTGAGACGCAGGCTGGGTGAAATGACCAAGAAGCATGATGCCTTGGAGAGTAAATACCGCAATCTACGGGAGATTGGGGTTGTCGAAGCCAACACCAACATGGAGAAACTGCGAAAGCAAAGTGAGGCTGTTACTAAAGGTATGCTCTTCCATTGTGTTATAACCGGTAGGGTATATGAATTGATACATCCTCAGCATCGAATGAATTGGTCATTTCGCTCAAGGCCGAAATCGATACCCAGCGAAAGCTAGGCCTGCAAAGCCGTGGACTCCAGAAGCAACTCAAAGAGCGTGATGATGAATTGGCTCGACTCAAATCTAGCGCCGACGAGACCCAAGAACAGCTTGCATCTGCCCAGTCTGAAGTCAAAGCCTTGCAGACCAAGCTCGCTGCGGCGCGGAACACAGCTGCCAGCCTCGAGGGAGCATCAAAAGTCCCTGGCAGTGCCATCAAGGGCGGCGCCGCCAACCGGGCTAATGCAGCTGCCACCGCCGAAGCGGCACAGGCTTCCCAGCTCGCCCAATTAAAAGAAGATTTATACAGCGATTTAACAGGATTGATCGTCCGTGATGTCAAGAACAGAGAGTCAGATTACCTGTACGATTGTATCCAGACTGGAATCAACGGGAGTAAGTTACTCGATTTCCTAGTAATTGAGGGCATTTTTCTAACCTCCTTGCAGCCCTTCACTTCCATCTTGTGGTGCCAAAGGCCTCGGCTGATTACGACAAAACTGAGTTCCAATACCTGCCTCACTTGGACCCCAATCGCGATCGTGACCTGGTCAACTTGCTGCCAGACTTTTTGGCCGTTGACATCACCTTCGTCCGCGGACAAGCAGCGAAGTTTTATACGCGAGTCATTGATGCCCTCACAAAGCGGCGGTCTCTTCCGGCGCAATAGCGGCGCTGATGCTAAATGTTAGTCTTGGGTGTATCTTTTAGGAGTCTGTTCATTTTCATGGAGTTTGTTCGGGACTAGGGATGGCATGTTTCAATCATCAATAGCATCAGTATTCACAACCTCGCCTTCCAAGGTTGTTAATTAATCCCTTATATGCCTACGTTGTACGTAGGAAACGTCAGCCAGTGGGCCCTTCGTGAAACATGCTTCGCAAGGTCCTCCAACAAATTACAAGGTACCTCAAGTTCTCGCTTCGCTGCCACTCATATTGTTAAGAGTATCATTTCATAGGCCACTATATTAGCACTCGGGTTTGAGTTGGGATGTTCACCGACAAGATACTATCTAACTATCTTCTTACTATGCCCTTTATCTCCGAGCCACTCAAAAGTGGGATACTTAATCCCCCACACCTCTTATACAAGCACTACATATCTTTCTACATCACTATATTCGATAGCTTCATGTCAATATACATTTTTCCAGCTTGATAAATACCACACAAAGCAAAGCTTCAATTGAGAATTGAGTGCACTATTTTAGATGTAAAATAAACAAAAGGAGGCCTGTGATTGGCTCTCACCGCCAAGTTCCCCAATGCGTCTCAAAAGTTGACGGGTTGACGTGTTTTGTCTTTGACCTTCGTATCTCCTTTTTTTTTTAATTTTCCTACCTTTTCTTGTGGTATTGGACCACTTCCATTCTTTTAGCCTGAGTATCTAGGAGACATAGATCATGGCGCGTCTCGGTCGTGTTGGGTTTCTTGCCCTCGCAGTGGTCTTCCACTTGATCTATACATACTCAATCTTTGATATCTATTTCGTCAGTCCAATTGTTAGTGGAATGCGATCATATGGTGTCGAGCGACCATCCGGAGCCCCCGCACCTGCCAAACGTCTCGTCCTCTTTGTTGCCGACGGCCTACGGGCCGACAAGGCCTTCCAAGCTTTCCCTGACCCGTCTCCCGACGCCGATCCAGAAAACAACGAGTTGATTCGCCTGTCCCCCTTCATCCGCTCGAAAGTCCTCTCCCACGGAACATTCGGTGTCTCGCACACCCGCGTCCCCACAGAATCACGACCAGGCCATGTTGCGCTTATCGCAGGTCTCTACGAGGATGTGTCCTCAGTCACAACGGGGTGGAAGATGAACCCGGTGAACTTTGACAGTGTGTTCAACCAGAGTCGACACACCTGGAGCTGGGGCAGCCCCGATATCCTGCCAATGTTCAAGGAGGGTGCCGTGCCGGGCAGAGTCGATGCGGATATGTATAGTGAGGAAGCGGAGGACTTCACTGTCGATGCGACGCATCTGGATACTTGGGTCTTCTCCAAGGTCCATGACCTCTTCGAATCTGCAAAGACTGACCCGGAATTGGACCGCCAACTACGGGACGACAAATTGGTGTTCTTCCTCCACCTGCTTGGACTGGATACCACTGGCCACTCTTTCCGGCCCTACTCGAACGAATACCTACACAACATCAAGGTGGTGGATCAAGGAGTCCAGGCCGTCACAAAGTTAGTAGAAGATTTCTACGGAGATGATAAAACGGCGTTCGTGTTCACCGCAGACCATGGTATGAGTGACACGGGCAGCCATGGTGACGGCCATCCGGATAACACGCGGACACCGTTAGTTGTCTGGGGATCTGGCGTCGCGCAGCCCCAGCTCTCCGCTACCGGGATTGCTGCAGGTCACGAAGATGGTTTCTCGGCGGATTGGGGATTCGACCAGGTCCGTCGACACGATGTAGCACAGGCCGATGTTGCCGCGCTCATGGCCTATCTGGTCGGACTTGACTTCCCCGTCAACTCCGTTGGTCAATTGCCGCTGGACTATATCAATGCGAGCCCCAAGGAAAAGGCGCTGGCCGCTCTGGCCAACACACAGGCAGTTCTGGAGATGTACCACGTCAAAGAAGATCAAAAGAGAGACGCGGTGATCCGGTATATGCCTTATGAGCCTCTATCAGGCTACCACGAGAATTCGATTGAAGGCAGACTGGCAAGGATTGAAGCACTTATCTCCAGTGGTGATCACGAGGAGGCTATTGTAGTGTCTGTCGAACTTCTTCGTGTTGCTCTCGAGGGTCTGCGCTACCTACAAACCTATGACTGGCTATTCTTGCGGACCATTGTCTCTATTGGATACCTGGGTTGGATTGCGTATGCGCTGACCACAGTTATTGATCTGCACGTCTTACATGGGACATCAGACTCCCACCGGACGACAGCGAGTATCTCATTCTTCTCGTCGATTCTGGTCGCCTTGTTCTCAGTGTTCCTCTACCAGGGCTCATCCTGGCGCTACTACTTCTATGCATTCTTCCCGGTTTATTTCTGGGAAGAGGTTTTCGCACGCCGTAAGGCTCTGATTGCCGGCCGTCAGATTGTATTAGGCCACGTGCACTCTTTCACTGGATACCTCAAGTTTGGACTCCAGCTACTGGCATTCCTCGGTGTGATGGAGGCGATGGTACAATCGTATTTCCATCGCGAAATCTTCACCGTCTGCTTTGCCTTGGGTGCGTTATGGCCTGTTATCCATGGCTTTACGTTTATTCGCAGCCATGTGTTATTGTCTGCGACTTGGGCTCTTGGTTGCGGTTTGATGAGTTCGTTCACTCTTCTCCCAGTAATCAAGGTTGAAAACCTTGATACAATGTAAGTTTACTTTTTACGACAACTATCTTCATGTGGCTAATCTGTGTGCAGCACATATGGCGGTTTGCTCATGTTCCTCGCTGGCATATTGTATTTGCTGTTTGAGGATGCTATCATCGGACATCGTGACCCGGAATCCAAAGAACCAAATGCTATTGGTCGTGTCGGTTCGCGGATCATCATGGGAATTCAGCTTGGCATGGTTCTGCTTGCTGTCATCGTCACTAGATCATCCGTGCTGTCTCTCCAGGCCCGCCAAGGCCTGCCTTTTGGAAATATTGTAGTTGGATGGGTTGTACTAGGTATGTTCACACAGCTGTGTGCCCTAGGACCACGAACGGCACCTTCACCGAGAAATGCTAACCAACTTCCAGTGGCTTCCCTGACGCTTCCATTCTTCCATCGTCTGTATCCGAATAGTCACTATCTGCACCGACTCATGATCATCTTCTTAACCTTCTCGCCAACATTTATCATTCTCACAATCTCGTGGGAAGGGCTATTCTACTTTGTATTCTGCATCACCATTGTGACATGGGTTCGCCTGGAACATGCCATTTACGTCCATACCGCAGGCGTCTTGGAGAAATCCAAGAGTCCCGGGGTGACGACCGTCGACGGAAAAACTTTCTACTACCGTACCCTTACTCTCTCCGATGTCCGTGTTGCGCTCTTCTTCTTTTTCCTCCTGCAATCGGCTTTCTTCAGTACTGGAAATGTGGCTTCCATTTCAACCTTCTCCCTCGACAGTGTTCGCCGCCTTATCCCCGTCTTTGATCCCTTCGCCCAAGGCGCGCTCTTGATTCTCCAAATCCTCATCCCCTTCGCCATTATCAGTGCCAACCTAGGTATTCTTAATCGCCGCCTGGAGGTACCCCCCAGCGCGCTCTTCATGGTTGTCATGGCGATCTCGGACATCATGACCCTCAATTTCTTCTTCATGGTGCGCGACGAGGGCTCGTGGCTCGACATTGGCATGACTATCAGCCATTTCTGTATTGCAAGCGCCCTCTGCACCTTTGTGGCGGGTCTCGAGTTCCTCAGCGAGCAATTTGTCAGTGGTGTGGACGTTGCCCCGACAGTGACAGCCATTGGGGCTGCCGTGGTTCAAACTATCGAAGAGGCCACAGAGTGTGGCCACGAGGACCGCAAGGGGCCAAAGAAAGCCCAGTCCAATGGGACCAAACAGTCCAAATCCAAGTCCAAGGGTAAGGGTAAGGGCAAGTCAGGAAAGAACGGGTGGTCATAGTTGGGATATGAAACTAGTATAATGCACACACATAGAGACCCCTGCCCACATCACTTGTATAGGGTTATGTTCATATTTAATTGGTCTTTTCTATGTATTTTATTTTCTATGATCGGCCGACTATAAACGGCACTAATTTGGAGACCTCTTAATGATTTGGTTTATATATTACTATTTTCCCTCTGCGATATAACACGGACTTCCATTTACTCCCGATCCGCAATCCTACAAGTGTGATCTAAGGCACAGTCGTTTCATCCCCGGGGATCTCCGGCGAACGGGCCTAGTGAAAGAGTTAAAAAAAAAGCACCTGGTGCCTGACAATGTGTTCTTTACTTGCATCCTTTATTAGCAACAGAGAGTGGCGTCAACGGAAATAGACCAACGGGGCACTCTCATTGGTAGCTCAAAGTTGCCGAGGCATCACAGGCTGGCGCTCATTCCAGGTTTTCCCTATTGTACAATATAACTCCATCACTGCAGAATCTATATCGATATGGACTCCGTCACTGAGATTTCCCCCACAACATTTTCCCTGGTCATTTTCGTCCCCGTGTTTTCTTTTCTCCCCCCCCGCAATTTTACCGTTTTTCTTTGATGTTGGGTTCGAGGGCATCAGTTATGATCTACAGTACCTTTAGATTAATATGTCCGAAACGGTTTGAACACTAGCACATGTCAATAAAAAAAACCACCCAAATCTCCTAATTTACTAGTTTGCCCTAGAAAAAAAAAAACCCTATACACGTATACATTAAGCGGTGGCCAGTGGGCAATGGCAGGTCACACAGCATGTACATCCACACATCCCGCCAATATGTCCCGTGACCGAATATCGTCTCCGAGTTCAGTCGTGAGAGAAACCCCCGACATGAAAGTATATATACAACATAATGTCGATTTCCCCCCTGAACACCTCCGTATCCTCCCGCGTGGCGGTAGGCTCTGGTCGTGGTCATTTTACCCATTGAAGGCATGAAGCTAATACAGGATCTGGGGACCTTTAACGTCCCACATGGGCAACTATCCAAGAAACCAATCTTTTAGTCGGGACGATCCCCCCGAGCCCGAACGAGGCTGAAGGAATGGTATTTCCACGCAGTGGGCCGGTTTAGCGTTTGGGTCTGAAAAGATTGGCAATGGGGAATTGGGGATTGGCACTTCAAGAGTTATATTGTACATGTACTCCGTAGTACTTTGTAGGTTATTGTAGATTATTGTACCCTTCTCGGGCTTGCCGATACATAACTAGAATATAAAGTAGTTCTTATGTCCCATAAAGAAGCATTCCACCAAATGCTACTTCCATCGGTCTTCCACCCCCATCCGTCGATCTCTCCATGTTTTTTTTTGTGGTCCTCGTTCCAACAAGTCCCAACTGTGCATATTTGGTGGCTTTTTTATTTTTTTATTCCGTACTCTCTACACCGAGTTAGCGATTTGGCGTGAACCCCTGCGCCATATGGTACTGGGTTCTTAGGGTTACCTTTTTGCCCCTTTTCGTCCTTTTTGTTTTAACTTTGCAGACGTAGAGAGCTGGGAATAGAAAGGAATAATATGGAGACTATTTGATACCATTATATATTATATATTATTATATATATAATAGCATATCATAATATTATAAGAATAAACTAACTATACATAGTTATGCATAACCCAAGGTAACGTAGATAGTTAAATAACTGCTGACCAAATAGAAAATGATATTGCCACAACTTCACCCCAACTTTTGATATTCCCTCTTTCCTCTCCCCCTCCCTCTCCCCCAGTACTTTTTCTTATTTGATTGTTCTATTTTTTTCTATTTTCCTTGATCGCGTGGCGTCTTTTGCTGTGTTCAAGATCCTTCTTATCCTCTTTATATCCCGTACCCCGTACTCCCGCCTAACACACACTATATCATATCGCTTTCCCTTTCCCTCCGAGCGCATCCCCTCCCCAATTCTCCGACTTGACCAAGTCTGCAATTCCTGGATGGAGAGACTGTGTGGCAATGAGTACCACTGAATTCCATACCGACCAGCTATCGGATAACCACACCAGCCCGGCTCCGAGCAACGCCGGCTCAACGGGGACTTCGGGCATTACGGTGCGCAATGGTCCACAAGGCCAACCGCTGAGTTTCAGAAGGTAAGCCGGTTCTTTCTGATACCTGTTTAGTTTTCTTTTTTGGGGGGACATATTGGCGACTCGGTGGTTCTGGTCTGATAAACGGATTGTCGCGGGGGAGTGTGCGGGCGCAAAGCATGAGGGATAGGGATTTTCTTTTCGGCTTTTCACTTCCCTGGTGCCTGAGAGGAAACTCTACAAGTTAAGCATTTTTGTGCGCTTGCTAATTCGTTTTATCTAATCCTAGACAACGTGCATCACGCGCGTGCGAGGTACGTCTGGGTTTTTAGGGAGACGCGACTCTGCCGAGGTTCTCAACCCACCTCGGCTCAGTTCCTTATCGCGATACATGCTCTCTCTCCCCCTTCTTGGATTTGGAAAAATGTGGCTGATGTTTCTCTTTTCGATTAAATTAGACATGTCATGCTCGCAAGGTGAGTTTGCTCTCGGGCTTGTCTCTTTTTTTTTTTGTGTTCCACACTCTAACCGTTCCCGTCGCCCCAGGTTCGATGTGATGCAGCCAGTCTCGGGGTGCCCTGCACCAATTGTGTCGCTTTCTCTATCGAGTGCAAGATCCCGTCTCCGAAACGAAAGAAGAACAACCAGAACAAGAGCAAGGAAGATACTCAGTATAATGACAGTCCACCGCAATCAGCCTCGGTCGCCGACGGTACAGCTTCTCACTTCCGACCCACGAGCATTGAGGATCCAGCCGATTCAGTATCTGGTTCTATCTCTGCATCCAGGGAAAAGGAGAAAAGTTTGGACTCGGATGAAAAGAACAATGCCTTTGGATACCGGAACAACCTAATGGGCGTCGACGGCATGCCCAATACTGCCCTTTCCGAGGCCGAAGCCGCCCAACAAGCTTCGGCCAACAACGCCTATGCCCAATTCATGAAGCCAAAGTTTGCCCGTGCTCCGATAAAAGAAGCTGGTCGAGTGGCGTACTTGGGTGAATCGTCGAATCTGTCTCTTTTGGTTCAAGATCGTCATGGAACAGCAGATGTCGTGCACTACCCGCTCCCACCGAATATCAGAGGATCCCGCGCCCGGTTGACGGACTTGGACAACTTGGAGATTGATATTCTGCACCAGCGGGGCGCATTCCTGCTTCCGCCCAAACCGCTGTGTGATGAGTTGGTCGACGCCTACTTCAAATGGGTGGCCCCTGTTGTGCCGATTATCAACAAGAGTCGCTTCATGCGTCACTACCGTGACCCCAAGAACCCGCCATCGTTGCTACTGCTACAGGCGATTCTGCTGGCAGGATCGAGAGTTTGCACTAACCAGCAGCTTATGGATGCGAATGGCTCGACCACCCCTGCGGCTATGACCTTTTATAAGCGTGCCAAGGCGCTGTATGATGCTAACTACGAGGATGACCGTGTCACTATCGTACAGGCATTGGTGCTTTTGGGTTGGTACTGGGAGGGACCGGAAGGTGAGTTTGCAATCCATACTAGTTCTATCTTAATGGCTTTTCTGACTGGTTACAGATGTCACTAAGAACGTTTTCTACTGGACACGGGTCGCTATGGTGGTAGCTCAGGGCTCTGGAATGCATCGTAGCGTCGAAATGTCCCAACTTAACAAACCAGACAAAAGACTCTGGAAGAGAATCTGGTGGACCCTGTTCACCCGAGATCGATCTGTCGCTGTCGCACTGGGACGGCCGATTGGAATCAACACAGATGACTCGGATGTTGAGATGGTGACGGAGGACGATTTCATCGAGGATGAGCTCGACATTGTCGCCGAATACCCAGCAGACCCTGTTCATGTCCAGTTCTTCCTGCAGTATGTCAAGCTGTGCGAGATCATGGGCTTGGTTCTGTCGCAGCAGTACTCTGTGGCTTCTAAGTCACGGCGTATGAACGCAATGGATCTCACCCACTCGGATATGGCGCTCGCCGATTGGTTGCAGAACTGCCCTAAAGAAGTATGCTGGCAACGCTCTCGACATCATTTCTGGGCGGCTCTCTTGCACTCTAATTACTACACTACGCTCTGTCTCCTTCACAGGGCTCATATGCCGCCTGCCTCATCCGCACCCAATAACTACAGGGTCGAAGAAATGGCTTATCCATCGCGAACAATTGCCTTCCAAGCTGCAGGCATGATTACCTCTATTGTTGAGAACCTACAGGCACATGGGGAGATACGCTACACACCTGCATTTATTGTCTACAGTCTATTCTCAGCCTTGATTATGCACGTATACCAAATGCGCTCCTCGGTTCCTTCGATCGTGACCACCTGCCAGGAAAGAATCAATGTCTGCATGCTAGCCCTCAAGGATGTATCAAAGGTCTGGTTGGTGGCGAAGATGGTGAACACCTTGTTCGAGTCTATTCTCGGAAACAAGGTGTTAGAAGAACGACTACAGAAAGCTGCAGGCCGGAGACATCAGCGCACGCGGCACGGAGAATCATCTTCCTCCAAGAGGCACGACCCGCCGAAACGCAAATTCGACGATATGGACATCGGCATGCCAAATGGTGGGGGTCCTACGCCCCCCGTGTCATACGAGCGCTCCAGGCCCCAAACACCCGCTGTTACCCCCTCCAGGGAACTGAACCAACCCCCTCTCGGTGGCCAATCACCAAACACCCACCGCGGTCCTCACGATCCAATGACCGGCACGGGTAATTCACGAGCCAACACCAGGCCTACAACCCCGTTCAACGGCCAATTCTCTCTACCCGCCACACCTCCCGACTTCTTCTTAGTAACCCGCACCTCGCCCAACCTCTCCCCCTCCCTCTGGGAGAACTTCCAACCCGACCAACTCTTCCCAGACGGCACCGCCTTCTTCCCGGAGCTGACATCGCCACCCCAGCCCGCTACAGTCGACCCATCCCTCCAGATCCCATCACAAATGGCCCCGGGTATGGCCCCGCGCCCTAGTCCCATGATGAACAATCAGCCGCCGCCTGTTTCTGGCCGTAGTATGTCTATCTCACATGGTAGCCCGCCGCTAATGTCTGGACTGCCGGGCGCGATGGGAATGCATCCCAACCCACCGCAGCAGATGTTTGGCGTGGAAGGCCAGCATCAGCAAGCTTGGCCGCCCATGCATGGTCTCGATGGCACTATGAGTGGAGCCGCGATGGACGCTACTAGCCAGGACAATGATACCTGGAGTAGTAGTTCCCGTAGCGGGCCGACTGCGCCAACGACGCTGAATGTCGAGGACTGGTATGTCTCCTGAAAACTTGTGATTCTTTAAAAAAAAAAAGATAAGACATTCTCTTGCTAACATTTAACAGGTTCCAATTCTTCGGCATCAACGGCGGGTTCGGTGATCTGGCGGCATGAACAATCACGATCTGGAATATGTTGCGCTTCATGTTTATGTTGTTACGTGATAGTGGGTTCACTCTGTTCCCAGGTATTCTAAGCCGATTATAATCACGATCGATAAATCGCCGGAAATACATGTCAAGATCCTGGTTCCACCTCCAGGGCGCTTTTCCTTTTCACTAGACTAGGAGCTGTAGACGTACGTCCAATATAGGTCTGCGTCTATAGTTAGCCGTCGGTACTTAGCCTTAAGTCAACAACTATTCTGGATCACGTACGGGGCATTAAGTATGCCATAGTTATGCCACCGGCACATAACCCTGTCATTGGTTATTACCTCACCGCACTTTTATCACCGCCTTTTTGAAACATATACGCTAATCTCAATTTGTATAGTAGCGTATTGTATTGAACGTGTATAGCTATGATCTTGAATTACATACTCTCTCTACAATACAATTCACTTCAGGTTCACTTCAGATTCACTTCAGACTCAATTCAGATTTAATTTACTTTGGAAGTCCCTAATGCCCAGGCTTCAGTTAATAACTACAACATTAGATTTTGTAAGGTGAGAGTAGATCAAAATTACTGCTGGCAATATGAACCAACGTATTCGTCATGATAACAATTACTTAGGTACCTACACGGGTGATGGGACCCGGTTTTCTGCCTGAACGGTCAGGCTAGTTATGCATGTTTGCCTGTTGGTAGTGTAGATGTAGATACCGCTGCTCCTTGTTCGCAGCAGCATTCATCGAAGAGCTGACAACCCATCCCGAGGGCCGTATTGACCGGCATTACACCAGGATAAGGGAAGAGATGAGTCACGTCTCACCCAACCAGGCAGGACACCTGCACCCCTCTAGTTATTGGTTCCATCGAGCAGAAGTCTGTGGTCTCACAATATAGCCCACTTCGTCCTGACCTCAAATATCGCTACCGCTATCGCGAACCTACCATCGGACCAGAGCCGCCATGAATTGCTTCCAATCGCGCTCCCGGTCGCGGGCATTGGGCCACACACCGATCTATTCAATCACCAGGGCAGGCGCATGCCAACGAGGCATCAGAGGGTTCCGATATGGAACTTGGGCTCATCTATAGCTACCTTGATGAACTTGGCAACGCAGCAACATATCAAAATCGCTGCACACTAGCTACCGCTTGTCATCTTGTTATCGATGGCCGTGTCGGAGAGGACATGAAACATCGTATTGTCAACATCATTGCGTGGCAGGATACCCAAATGTTACGGGTCTATGAACTTCTATCCCTTCTAGTTGATAAAGCGCTGATATCACCGCCACTTGATCAAAGGGCTTGCCGTGAGTTGGCCAAGAAGGACTACGAAGCTTGGTTGGGGTTGGCATCAAGGATCTCTGATATCCCCGGGGTTAAAGAGATGGAGATCCCGCCGTCCAATGACGATCGTTACATCAATATCGTCTTTGACGATGCCTGTGGAATGTTGGTCGATGCCGTATTTTGTGAGCAGGTCTTGAACCCATGGCCTTCGACATGGGTGAAATTGAGGCCACTATTGTTGCTTTCCTTCAACAATCCCCAGCCGTCTGATCGACCTGGATCTGACATGAACCTATCGTTAGATAGCTTACTTTCTATTGCGAATCAAGATATTTGTTCTCTATAGTTACAGACTGATGAATTGACCTCCCTTCAACTGGATCTGGATTCAACTTAGGCGGATTTGGATACTTGTGAGACTGAAAAGACTCAACTGGCAGCTCAGCTGGCAGCTTACTCATACTTCTGTTTAGGCGATAACGGTTATAAAGATGGAGAACGGGTTGTCCGTACACTTTACCTGTTAAGAGTGTACTTGGGGGCTCTGGAGTATAATGTACCCTCAGGTTCGTTCCCTTTGCAGACTCTAATCTAATTACTATGCTGGTATATACTGTCATCTTGGAGCTTTCCTTTCTTTTTTTCCTGGCATGCAGAGGGAGTTGGGATGGGATATACACAAATTTCAATTGCTTGATTTCAATTGCTTGTCTTCATATACCTATTTATACCATTCTACCCCCAATAGTTATGTTGTAGAGTACAATAAGTCGGTTTCTGATCGGCCTTGATGTATCTAAAATGTGATGTATCTAAAATGACCCCGGGGCCGGACCCACAACGCGTCAAGTCGCGTCGTATTCATCAAACCACTTGATCTCCTTTTCTTCTATTCCATTTACCCTATTTCACCATCTTCCATTATGCCTCCCAAGAGAAAGTCAACCGACTCCGCCGCTGGTGGCGCAAAGAAGTCCAAAGGCCCAGCAACCGACCCTGAAGTAGACGTGGAAACCGAGCGCGCACTGAACAAGCGATGGGCCCCTGTCTCTGTATCCCGCAACGCAGATGCGGAGTTCAGATTGCGAACCCGCGACCCAGTCAAGGCTTTTACTTTTATTTGTCTGGGACGCACGCCTTGGAAGACGGAACAATCAGAGGATGAGTTCGAGGATGAGGAATCTATAGAGCAGAAGAAGAAAGATGATGCGGTTAGTGTCTTACTATTGAGGAGAGAAAAATCGGTCTCTAGTGCGGGCGATAACTGATTCCATATCAGGAGGCGGACGATGCCACTGCCCTCAAGCCTGCTTCTGAGCATCCAGGAGAGAAATGGATCTTCACAAACGCCGGCGTGTCGAAGTGGATCACGCTGAATCAGGGTACTGACGTGCGCTACCCGGATAGCTTTAACATGTATATCTATAATGACTTCTTTGGATATGCCATTATGGAGCTGGCGGAGAACCTGCTCTTGGATTTTGATGAGGCGAAGGGTGACTGGAAGATGCAGTGGGCCATCTGTGAAGCGACGGGGCTGTATTTCCAAACGGATGCGCTCACGCCGTTGGTTCAGTTTGTCTCACTGGCTCCAGTAGAATATTGAGTGTTGACCGAACGCTAACGACGTGGAATATAGCTGTGATGACGGAGATACCGTGAATGCGATGTTTACCGCCTTCGCCACAATGTTCCTTACTATGCTTGCTACTCTGGAGCGAAATGATCTCTTCAAGTCGGACTCTGAAGTTAAGAACATCGGGGCCATTATGGGTCTGTTCATTCGCTTCATGATTGATGTCGAAGACTACGATGGCCAGTATGCGGGCATCGAGGCTTATGCCGCTAAGCACGATATCACAATTCATGGTTTGAACCACCCGAGCTACGAGAAGCCGTCTGGTGAGACGGTTGAGCTTCCCGAGGCTACGGCTAAGTCCAATGACCCCTGGGGCTGGAAAAAGACATTAGCAAAGCTGAAGAAGAACAACGGTGGGCGTATGGGCGGTGATTCAAAGGACATCACGTCCTGGACTCCTGCGGAACGCAAGAAGGTGGCTTTCGACAAGAAGGATCCCCTTTCCCGGAGCATCATAACTCATATCAAGAATGGTCGGATCATAGGGATGGGTTACTGAACGGCTGTGTTTGCGTGAATTAGGATCATAAGGTCATTACTATCGGAAGGATTCTTGTGTATATATATGTATCAATGGTATCGTTTGCGGGCTTCGGTATAGCATGGTCATCGCTCACTGTATCCGAGATAACTAAATGCCCCAAACTCCCAAAGGATCAGACCCAATATCGCCCCTTAACTGTTGCAGCTTCTTTACACGTCTAACTAGAGCCCCGACCAAAATCGGACCGATCAATGTGCAGAGCGAGATTGCCCAGATGACCACTAGATATATCTCAGATGGTCCTTCGGAAGGTTCACTAGAGAATATTCCTTGGCTTTCGGCAATTGAAGCAATGAGATATCCCACTTCGCCTCGGGCGACCATTGCCAATCCCAGGATGGAAGGCGGGTACAGGGACTTTGGTTTTGGGGGGAGGCGGGAAGTGGATGCAGGGTGTCTGTTCGTCGATTGAGGCTCGTTTTTGACATTATCGGGTGTTGAAACATCTGCACTGTCATCTTGAGTTGCTGGCCTTTGTGTGGCATTCTTGTTTTGATTCGACTTTCTGCTAATTCTCCGAGGACTTGCACAGTAGGAGCGGGCATGTGTAAATGGTTTCTTGATGGTAGAGATTAGACCCGACACAGGGCTCGGGGAGAATCGAACAAGCCATAGGCCTGTGATCATTTTTCCAATTGCCATCAGCATGGCGTAGATAATCCCACGCCATACAACTTGACCTGAGAACATTTTGGTTATCGGGATTGCGAATCCGATCGATGCCTACTGATGTTAGTACGTCCCTGTTAAATCGAATGAAGGGACTCACGAAGAAAAGAGGGAGAAGGATTCGGTTGACCGGCTCTTTATAATATGTGTTGTAGATGAGTTCACCTGTAGGTGTATCATTATGGGCTATTTCTGCCTCTCGGGGATGTTGCGTAGGCGAAGAGGGTGTCTCTTCGGTACGCCGGTTCTTGCTATTTTGCGTGCTTCTTTGGTGGTTGGAAGTCTGCTCGTGAGATGCACCACCAGAATGCAAAGCAGGAATTGGTTCTTTCGCCTCAGCTATCAACCCATCAAGCCAAGAGACAATCACTCCAGCAATGTAGGCAGCAAAGAGACTCGAAGTTCCAGCATATGTTGCACCAGCCACGATGCCAACTAACACACACGTCTGCCCAAGAAAAGCAAATTGTGCGGTCCGTACAAAAGCTGGGAACTTGGGTTTGCAAGCAAGCAATCTTTTTAATCCTGGCTGTAAACAGAATGCACACAGCAATAGAAGACCAACAGCGAACCCGATAGAGACAAAAACAGGTCGAATGACAGTCACAGCACTGAATGAAGCGGTACTTCCGCCAAGATTTGAGATAATTTGAACCATGACCAATCCAACCACATCATCTAGCATTGCAGCACTAGTGGTGACTGTGCCGAGCCTTGTAGTTGTCAGCTGTGTGGTTGAGAGGATGGTAAAGGTGGTGCCGAGACTAGTTGCGCTCAAGGCTGCACCGGCAGCGAAGGACTGAAGAGATGTCGCTGACCCGAGTTCCTTGAGAATGAATGACAAGCCCATTGGGACACAGATTCCAGTGATGGCAACGGCTGTCGATAGAAGGATGTTTGCCTTCAAGGACTTGATTGAGGTTGACAGACCACCTGTTTACTGTAAGACCTTATATCCAGCAAGTATGAAAGAAATTGCACACACTTACCTTCGTAAATCAAGAGTATCAGGCCTAAATACCCAATCTGCTGGATCACTCTTTCTATCTCTTGATCGAACAATTGTGCTCCGGGCGTACCCCATAGGACACCGATGAAGAGCTGGCCAATCAATCCACAGTAGAGGAGCTTGTCCAGGCAGGTATTGACTATGTTTAGAGACAAAAGAAAGCCGGTGTAGTTGAGGACTGTTTCGATTGAGGGTTCGTGATAGGCGAATGCCGCTTCCGAATCCGATGTCATTTTTTGTTGTTCCTCTCTGGATAATTTGTTTAAGAACCTTGCGTATAATTTAAGGAAAAAAATAAAAAATAAAAAATAAAAATTCTAGGCTCTGAATGGGGTATGGTATGTGCAATTCAATTGGATATACAAATAGAGGGAAGTAAAGATGGTTGGCAGTGCTGCCGACCTATAACTAGGAGTCAGGTTGATGACTAACGATAAGACTGATATCCATGGATAACTAGTTAACTATAGTTATTGTAAAAGCGCAGTAGATTGCTTCTAATTGACTTTCAAGAATTGATATAATCCTTTGCTAGGGATATACACAATACCAAAATTTATTTCAACAAAGACGTAACTCTTGAGATGACTAGACAAGCTATACTGGGATTGATGTCTATAGTTAGTTTCTATATTTATGGCTACTAACTTTCAGCCTTCCCCTTTCCTTCTTTAATCTATATATATATATATATATATAGATCTCCTATAATCATATTAATATAATTAATATCATCAATATACTCCGTACAAAACACCTTATAGAGTTGACTCATAAAATCTCCACATACCTGCATTGCCTAATTGGGACTAGCGGATGACGAGATCGCAATGGTCGTGGCTCAACCAATCAGCGTCGACTTGGGACGACTCAGCTTGTCCGGGGGGGAAGAGATTATGAACTGCTTGGGTTTCTTTTTATTTTCTGTTTCTGTTTCTGTTTCTGTTTCAATTTTGGTTTCTATTCTCCTTTTTGACTTCTGACATATTCGCATCTTTTGACTTGTTTGATTTCAATTATCCTCAATTATCCTGTACACGCACATACATACTGTCCCTCCTTCTACCCCCGCGCTACAGCGATGTCGGCCTCAGGATCCGGAATTCCCAATGCTGCTTCAGGGTCATCTAGCGGCGTGAAGAAGAGTTTCCCTCAGGTTGACCTGTCAGGCAATGACCTTCCACCTTCCCCTGCCCCCTCCAGCCCTCATACCGGTCGCCGGTACAATATTGCCACCGAGCTGGTTTTCACCGAGGGCAGTGACCAATACAATGCCAGCAGCGTTCCTATCTATCAGGTACAGATTCACCCCCTGATGACACAATGGTACTTTGATTGGCCATGAATATTAATCATATTGAATCACATAGAGTGCTACCTTCAAACAAACCTCCAACGCCGGCGGTGGAGAGTATGACTATACACGGTCCGGAAACCCCACTCGCACACATCTTGAACGTCACTTGGCCAAGATCATGTCGGCACAGCGCGCCCTGGTGGTGTCCTCCGGCATGGCAGCCTTGGATGTGATTACAAGACTTCTCCGCCCCGGCGACGAGGTGGTCACTGGTGATGACCTCTACGGTGGCACCAACCGTCTGCTTAAGTACCTCTCGACTAACGGTGGAATCATCGTGCACCACGTCGATACCACAGATCCC
Organism: Penicillium thymicola; assembly: GCA_030142185.1. Taxonomy (NCBI): domain Eukaryota; kingdom Fungi; phylum Ascomycota; class Eurotiomycetes; order Eurotiales; family Aspergillaceae; genus Penicillium; species Penicillium thymicola. The sequence goes on from LACB01000006.1 coordinate 142,017, forward strand.
GAGAAGGTCCGGGAGGTCCTGAGCTCAAAGACAACCATGGTCCTGCTCGAGACCCCTACAAACCCCCTGATCAAGATCGTCGATATTGGGAAAATTGCTACCGCCGCCCACGAAGCCAACCCCGCCTGCATTGTCTCTGTGGACAACACTATGATGTCCCCCCTTCTCCTAAACCCACTCGATTTCGGCGCCGATGTCGTTTACGAGAGTGGCACCAAATACCTCTCCGGTCACCACGATCTGATGGCCGGTGTAATTGCCGTGAACGACCTGCAGCTCGGAGAACGCCTATACTTCCCGATCAACGCATCAGGATGCGGCCTATCGCCGTTCGACTCTTGGCTGCTTCTGCGCGGCGTGAAGACGTTGAAGGTTCGCATGGACCAGCAGCAGAGCAATGCCCAGCGCATTGCCGAGTTCCTTGAGTCGCATGGCTTCAAGGTGCGCTACCCGGGTTTGAAGTCCCACCCACAATACGAACTTCACAATTCCATGGCGCGGGGCGCCGGTGCTGTGCTCTCGTTCGAGACCGGTGACACGGCCATTAGCGAGCGCATTGTGGAAAGTGCCAAGATTTTTGCTATCAGTGTCAGCTTTGGCTGTGTCAACAGTCTGATCAGTATGCCTTGCCGTATGAGTCATGCTAGTATTGATGCGAAGACGCGGGCAGAACGCGCTTTCCCTGAAGACTTGATCCGGTTGTGTATTGGTATTGAGGATGCCGATGACTTGATTGACGACTTGCAAAGAGCGGTATGTATTATATGTGTCCCTTGCATAATTTGGATTTGTGCTAATCTTTTCTTTCCTTTTTTTCAGTTGGTGCAAGCTGGTGCGGTCAATGTCACTATGGATGGTATTGAAGCTCGTTAGATATGTAGTTAAGATATTGGTCATTGGCGTTAGGGGATTTCAAAATAAGAATAAGAGTATAATGAAGCAAAGCTATACTCCATTGCCATATTGTAATATCATAATATCCTCTGTCGACCATGTAGATGTAGACCAAAACAATATAAAAAGCCTTGGAACAGCGTTTAGCCGATAAGCTTATCGGGCCGGCATCGGAGAGCCGGCGCCGGGTCGCGCCCGGGTCATTCTCGTCCGAAGTTGGGGGAGATCAACGATGAATATAATACTCTCTCTCTCAGATCTTGCATTTGTAATTCATTTGGTGTCATTTGACCTTATCATTGTGTACTCTTTTACTCAATGCATAACCTCTCTCTCGTCCATATATGAGCATGAACCGGGATGCTGTTACGCAAGATACAATATTTACAATGGCGACAGTAAAGCAGGAACAGGGCCAGGAACGTCAAGGGCAGACTCCCAGCAAACGCTCCACAACTTCAACATGGAATACCAAGGATCTAGGTAAACGACTCAGTGTTGATGTCGCTAGCGCCGCAACGGCTGGCGCGTTGACCTGCCCATTGATCACCATCATTGATCGGTATGTAGCTATCACAGCTCTTAGGTGCTATTATCGAATACAAGGCTAATCCTTCCAGTGCGATCATGGAAAAAGCCTCGAAGGGCTTTCCAATCGGCCAAACAATAAACAACTGCCTCCGATCGATGGTCGCTCGACCCAGCGGCTTCTTCTTCAGCACTCCATTCATCCTCATCTACACCCTATACACCTCGACCTACCTCACAGCAAACGCAATCGATACCCTCAGATCAACAACACACAACCAGCCCTACAATGCCATCGATACAGGCCTTCCCAAATTCTTCGCAACAACAATAGTCAACATGACGATCTGTGTCTACAAGGACGCGCGCTTCGCCAAAATGTTCGGCGCCTCTCCCCCCTCCGAATCGCCCGCTAGAAACAACCCCATAAACACAACCCCAGTTGCACGGAAGTATACTTCCAGCCTCCGCCCACAACTCCCTCCCTCCATGCCCACAGTACCAGCCCTCCAAATACCAAAAGTCTCCTACGCCCTCTTCTGTTTCCGCGACAGCATCACAATCTGGGCTTCTTTCAATATCCCCGCCCTTATCGCGCCCTCAGTCCCAGACTTCCTCGCTTCAGGCCCAACCATGAAATCTAGCATTGCGCAATTCGCCTGCCCCGCTGCTATGCAATTCGCTAGTACGCCCATGCACCTCCTCGGCTTAGATCTGTATAACCGACAGCCGGCCGGTGGTCTGCATTGGACGGAACGTGCGACGCGGATTCGGCGCGACTATGTGCCTAGTTGCTTTGCGCGCATGGGAAAGATTGTTCCTGCATACGGTATTGGCGGTGTGGTCAATGTTCGGATGAGGGATTCCTTGATGAAGAGAGTCGAGAGGGGGGAGTGATTTGGATTTGATTTGATATCAAATGAAGGAAAGATAATGATGTGAAGTGTGAAAGGTAGGGTTTCGGTGGGCTAATGACCTGATGATCTCTTCATTTTGTTCTCATTTACTGTTTAGATTTGCATCTTGTGCTTGATCTTTTGATCCCACGTTTCTTTCTCATCTCTCCACTCAGCCTTATGGGATTAATATTCGGTGTTTTTGTTTTTCAGGCTTTGGCCTCAGTGTTCCATATCCCCAGACTTTGTTTTATATTTGGCCGGTGATTTGTTTCGGGTGTCTCCTTCTGTACTATTTATTCATACTTAGATTGCTATGTATTCACCTGTGATTTAGTACAGGGCATTAGACTGGTTTAGAGGTCATGGCCGTTAATAACTTGGATTTTCTTTCTGATATTGCTCCTTTTTTTATGAAGTAATTATGCGATTCTCTTTTGGTCGCAAATAATAGGCCTTCGATTGAAGATATGTACTCGGGAACAATAAATAGGTACTTTGATAGAAAAGAAGAGAAAGAGAGTAAGATCAACCCAGCAGATGGTACTCCATATCAAGCACTCACCACCTATAAAAACCAGTTAGCCAATCGCCATAATATAGCAAAAGCAACCAAAGACTTACACAAAAGGCTCGGAATGCAAATACAGCTCCTCAACTTCACCCCCATACACTCCGGCCTGCGCCAAAGCTGCCGCATTCCGAGTATCATGCAGCATAGAAGCAGGACCACAAACCAGAACCCCAACCCGCTGCTTCTTCTGGAGATGTGTCCCTTGAACATGGGCCATGGCAACAGTACGCGCGACCAGACTAGAAAGATCAGGTCGAGCATTGCGGTGAACATTCAAACTGAAACTCCCCGTGGTAATAAGCTCCGCCGGTGGCACCTTACCAACTGTGCCCTTGAAATCGTCAGATTCCGAAGCCGAGGAAATCCCCGACCCTCGCTGGTCAGTGACGTGCACAGACACCGAAGTCTCGAATCCGTTGTCTGAGCTGGCGGATAACATGGTCGATTCCGACAGCCGTGATTCGATCTCCTCGATGTACCAATCGGCCATGGCGTGATCGCGCGTCGAGAAGATGACTTGGAGGTTCCGTCTGGAGGTTGCTTGTTTCTCGCTTGCCGGTGCGTTCATCCCCGTTAGCCGGAGCGCTTCGTCTACCATGGCTAGTGAGAACCCGCCTCCTGAGCCGCCGGCTATCACCAGGATCGTGTCGAACTGCGCCATGTGCGATTTACTTACACCGCCGTACGGACCTTCGATCAGGATCTTCTTCGTGCAGCCTGGATTCTTGGCTGCCATTGCTTTGAGGCGTCCAGTAACGCCGCCGCGTGGCTTGATGTAGAATACTAGTTCTGAGGCTTTGCCTATTTCGTCTGGATTGCGACATGCGGAGGAGATGGTGAAGGGATGGGCGGTGAGTAGGTGTAAGTCTGATGTGAGGAAGCGCACGAATACGTGCTGGCCTGGTGTCCATTTGATGATTGATGGGACTGCAACGCGGACAAGACCGCCAGGGAGGAGTTCAAGGGTTGCGTTGTGGATGCCGTGTATTAGATAGGTACGGATGTGGCTGGTTATCAGACTTAGGAAGTAGATTACGCCCGAGGCTATAAAATAGTCCCTGATATATGTTAATGAGAGGTCATCACGGGACTCATAAGAGTCGAACATACCAGGAAGAGAGTCGGAAATCGCAGTGAAGGAAGAAAAACACGACAAATACTACCGCCATGAAGATGTGCGTGGCTTTGAAGAATTCGTAGAATCGATTGCTGTGGAAGAGGTGAGAGTTTGTCTCCTAGTAGGTAGGTTCAATGTGAGCTTACCGAATGAATGGTAAAGACATGAGGGTTAGATATGTCTGTGAGATGAGAGCAGCAACCCCAGTCCAGTAGACGACACTTGTCTTCCACTGATACATCATATCCCCCTTCCAGATATGATATATGATGTAAGGAAATGTGTGAATCAAGGCCAACACAAACATCGCATAGCTAGTCCAGTGGTGGAATACTTGAAGTTTCTCATGAGGAATACCAGTCACACCTGATATCATGTTGGCTTTGGTGCTCAGTGCCCTAAAAGGAGGTCAGCCACCGAATTGCACGCTCGGAACCCTACACTCACAGTACAAATGGAAGCAGCGCAAGAGCCATCCAGCCAGATCGAGTGGCAATTGGAGGACTACTTCCATAAGAAGCATCTGTCGGCCAGTAATACGGTTGTGGGCCGAGTGTCATCGCTATAAAGGGCGTCAACCACCATTCTCGTCACACCTTCGCAAGTCCAAACCGCCTACCGAAGAAGAAGACAGCGCCTATAGCGCCCAGAATCCCCACGCCTAATGCTGGAGACCAATATCCCAGTGCAGGCAATTGATATCCACGATACGACAAGTATCTCGAGGCGGAAGTGAATATGCGCCATGGTCTGGTCCGTTTCACTCTATCCGGTGCGAATCGTACAAGTAAGTTTGAGATAGCGAAGACTCCAATCACCGCACACATGAAGTAGACGGTGTTCAATGCGTAAACATGGTCGGCTTGGTACCTAGAACATATTTCCGATAAGCACATATACATTTAGGTAACTCGGAGGAAGGTACATACCAGTATCGCCAGTGATAGTTGCGATAGAGACATTGAGCTTCGGTTAGTTTGCATTTGTCGGCGCGAGACGAATGAAGCATCACCGGCTGATCGAGCCAGGGTGTGCCCTGGGTCATCTTCATGTCCATCATCCTGTGCGACCGAAAAGAATTGACACCAACACGTTCAATGTATTGTCAAGGGAAATTCAGATATCGTGGAATACATAAAGTATAATCGACAAGTCTGGAACAAGTTTATCTTTGGATGGTTGCGGAACCGCAAACGGGAAATATCTCCTTTATTCTCCTTCGTACCTATCGAAGGGGCTTTGGATGGTCTCATTCCAGTCATTTCAGTTACTATTGCCCCATCACCCGAGGGGTTCTGCTCACAATTGAGCACATTTCATAGAGACATGGGGGTCTACAATCATTCGAAGCCTTGTGATTGGTTGGAAAATCAAAGGCTAAGTGAACTAGAGCACATTTGCGCTCGATACAAATTGGATCTGACATCTGACACCTGACATCGTGTTTTGGGCTACTCCTCAGAAAATATCATACATACATACATGCATACACATGCATATATCTTGCACGTCATCCTAATATTCCGGGACTCAAATACGATCTATTCAACGCATGCGGAGCACTCGAGGCTCGAGCCACAGTGGACACAATAGTCTCTTACGTGAGGGAATATGTGGGAAGATATGGAAAGAAGTCGAAACAAGTATATTCTCATTCAAAGAGTCATAGGGTAGTATGTGCCAAACAATAAACTGAACTGATGAAGTAATTGAAATCAACAAGAAAAGAAGAAAAAGAAGGGAGAAAATGAAAAAGAAATCGAGGGTTCAATATGTCTGCATCGGGACTAGCGCCTCACATGGCAGGTCCAACCCTACATTCCGCATTTTCACAGTCGATTGCGCTATGAGTCCTGGGTTTCAGGTCCTCTGTTCAAGGGGAACCGCTGCAACAGAAACGGTAGTCGTGGTAGGCCCCTTAACAGTGGAGAACGGGCTTTCGCTCCCAATTTCATACATTCTCAGCGCACGGTGGCCTCCTCGCACGCTGTCTGCTTCGAGGCCCTTCGCCCGAAGAACGCTGGTAGCCACGCGTGCTGAATCCCCGTCATAGCATACCACGAGAACATGATGCCGTCCCAGATCTGAGACCCAGACGTCATCCTTGAAGATCTTCTCCAGCTCCACCCATTGCGCCTCCAGAACACCTGGATCCGAAAACGGCGATGGGCTCTGAGGCCCAACACTAGACAATGGCAGATTCATCGAGTCGGGAAGGTGCCATGCGGCGAAATCTTCCGGCTGGCGCAGGTCCAGAACCCGGTTCTGCGGCTTGAGGGCAATCTCGCTCAATAGGCTTTGCGCAAGGGGTCGCGATGATCCATAAAATTGGGGCAAGACCTCTAATGCGTCCCGCTCCCAACTCTCGTCATATCGGTGCAGGTCAACTTTCGTCAGGCGCTGAGGAATAGTGGATAGATTAGCTTTTCTTTCTCCTATCGTGGACTTGTTAAACGCCAAGAAGTCATGGAGGGGATATTTACCTCGTTTCGGATTGGGTGGAACTGCTGCTCGCCCAGCTTTTGGAAGTATTCATCAATGTACTGGTACGGTAGGTCGCAGCAGAGGAACACGCAATGTGTTCTGCCATCTGGCCCTGCGATCTCAGATAGCGTTCCAGCAGCCTTGCGCTTCGCCAGCATCTGGAAGAGCCCTTGGAGGTTGAATCCGGACGATGGCCCACACACCAATCCCTCTCGGCATAGATTCAGGGAGTGAGTGTATGACTCGGCCGATCCGACTTCTTCGATGGTATCCACTGCTGCTTTCCAGGGAAACTCGACGGGACGCATTAGAGCATAAGACCTGGGACCAGGTACCCGGTCACCAGCGGATGTGCAAACACCAAGTCGATAAACAGATGGTTTCACGTCTTTGAAATAGGTCCCCAGACCGGTCATGGTACCAGACGTGCCCATACCAGCACAGAGGACGGTTATTTCGGGTAGCTGCTTGAAGATCTGGGGTCCGGTCCATCGGATATGGGACTGCCAGTTGTTGTTGTTTTCGTATTGATTGGGATTGACAATCGTTTCAGACTCCAAGGCCATTCTTCGGGCATTTTGAATGCCGCCTCGTTCGTCTAATGGCTCTGGCTGAGACGGCCCACCAAACAAGGTGATGTCGAGACCGAAGAATTGCATCAACTTCAGTTTTGCATCACTGGTTTTGTTGCTCAGAAAAGCCCGGGTGTCATTTACTCCATGCATGACTCGGGCGACCATGGACATTGAAATCACTGTTGATCCGGAGCTGTATTCGATGATCCGGTTTGTCTCCCTGGGGACAACACTAGGTTCTAGCATGTTCAATGCTGACCTCGTGTTAGCTTGGAATTCATGTTTCGTGCTTGCCCGGGGATTCTCATACCTGGCATTGCCTTGACATTATTTGCCGGATGCATGGTCATCATTTTGGCATATATCCGAATCCCATCTTGATGGTAAGGGTTCAAATGAGGTGGCAGCTCTACAAGGGGTAGAGGAGGCTGACAGTCTGGGTCGAAGTATTTTTTCAGCGAGTCAGTGCCGAAGTATACATTGTGTTCGTTCACGTTGGTCATTCCCTCTGAAGAATTGATCATCTTGTTGAGACACTCTTAGTGCACAATATAGATGCTGATAGCACAAGATTGAAGAGCAACCTTCTCGGGTGATGAAAGCAGGTATGAGAAAAGAAAACCCCGGGTCACTCTAGGCAAATATACAGAATGAATTTCTATAGCGGCCATCACATGCCCATCCATCCTGTTGCGTCTTTCTTGGCATCCAAAGAGATACGAACGTAAGATCTACTCTTACTCCACCAGTGAGTATTCCGCTACACGACTCAATACGAGGGCTAAATGCCATAGGTAGAGGACGTAAGCCCTGAAAGGTTGCTACTACGATGAACAAGGAAATCGCGTGGAGCGATCTCAGGGATATCGATGGAGTCCAAGTGTAGATCAAACCTTGTAAGGCAAGCCTCTGTCTCACAATAATTGGACATAGAACGGTTGAAAACGGAATATTTCGCACCCACAGCTGCGTCAGGGTCTGATATTCTTAATGTCGTACCTTGCAATGTTCTAGAATCGAATTATCCATGTGACATAGTTTGACAAGGTCCTTGGGAATGGAATCAATAATCCCACGGGTCCTCACATTAAATCTTTTTTTATTAGCTGAAGATATTGTCCTAAAGGGGCTGAGTACCTTGAGAGTGTTTGAGAAGTTTTTTTCAACTTGGACATGCAGATCTTCTGTCAAGGTGCTCAAACTAAACGCCGATCAAATCCATTCAATGCATTCCATGCATTAATAAATTACGAATGTGAAGGAATGGGCTTGTTATTCCGCCTTGACCTCTTGACTGAATTCTTTTTTTATATCTCTTTTCTCTTTCTAACACGTTTTCGGGTCCTCGGCGTCTGTTTACGTTCTGTCCCTTCATATCAACACATCATGACAGGGGTACTCGAAAATTCGAAGCCAACAGAGGATGTCGCGGTTGACAAGAATGAAACTAATGTCACTTTCAACGAACAAACTAATTATGTGCCTAAGCGTACTATTATCACGGTTAGTGGATGCGGCAACAAGCAATATATGGCCCAGCTAATGTCACCCACTCCTAGATATTCCTAGCATGTTCCAGCGTTGATCTCCTGGCATTGATGGACCAGACGACCCTGGCGGCCAGTTTGTCTATCATAGGAAATGCATTGGGAGCCAGCGACCAGACCTCCTGGATTTCGGGCGGTTATTTCGTGTGAGTTTTTTTTTCTCTTGCATTCATGATACCACTCAGTTCAACTAAAATTCGCGACACAGAACATCAACATGTTTCCAATTACTATATGGAAAACTATCTGATATTTGGTCTCGCAAGCTTGTCCTCTTTGTCGGCCTAGCCATTTTCTTCTTCGGGTCATTGGCAGCTTCGCTTGCGCAGACAGCCACGCAATTGATTGTCTTCCGTGCTTTCACCGGAGTTGGTGGTGGTGGTCTCATGACAGTCGCACAGATGATCGTCAGCGATGTTGTCCCTCTCCGTGAACGAGGCAAATATCAGGGTATTCTAGGTGCCGTTGTTGCTATTGCGAATGGCATTGGTCCCGTCATCGGAGGTGCACTAGCTTCCATTTCAGAAGATTCGTGGCGATGGATCTTCCGCTTGAACCTACCGCTCACTGCATTAACCACGTTGGCTGTTTTGTTTTTTATGCCCCTTCGAAAAGTCACGGGTGACTGGAAAGTCAAACTGAAAGCAATTGATTTCTTTGGTGCGCTTCTGGCTCTCGGGGGAACTTCGGTCTTGCTGCTTGGTTTGACTTGGGGCGGCGGCGAGTATGCATGGAACTCGGCGCATGTTATTGCGACTCTGGTCGCTGGGTTCGTTATCTCTGTTGCTTTTATTGCGTGGCAGTGGAAGGGCGCGTCTACACCCCTGGTTCCGATGCATATCTTCCAAGGTCGAATTGTGAACGGCGCGTGCTTGACCATGTTCATCAACGGGTGGAACTTCCTTGTGCAAGTCTACTATATTCCCACTTTCTATCAGCTGGTATTTGGATATTCGACGGTGAAAGCGGCTGCAATGCTTCTCCCTATTACCCTCATGCAAAGTACAAATCCTCTTCTGCTTGGTTGTGTTGCCGTGCTGACTTCCTTCATAGCTATCAGCAGCACAGGCTCCGGTCTTGTTGTGCACTGGGTAGGTCGTTATCGTGAATGCATTCTTTTTGGGTGGATTATCTGGGCTGTTGGCCTGGGGCTTTTCTCCACACTTGATCAGCATTCGGGATTGGGAAAACAGATTGGGTATGGCATTCTGACTGGTGTCGGGGTTGGAAATACTCTGCAGCCGTACGTGGTCCCCTAGGTCCCCTATCCTGGTCCAATAAATTATGCTAACTTCGTGTAGCTCTCTTATTGCAGTTCAAGCCGGTGTTGAAAGACGGGATATGGCCGTGGTAACTTCATTCAGAAAGTGAGTGACGCCCACAGTGATGCAAGCGATTTTATGGAACTAACAATAAGCAGCTTCGTACGAAACCTCGGCGGCACTCTCGGGCTCGCTATTGCCGGTACTATCATGTTAGTGTTCTTTCAAATCTGTTGGTTTGTTCTCTTATTAATCGATGCAGAAATAATATTGTCTCGTCGTCCATCTCAGTCCTCAATCTCGACGAATCTCAGTCCCGCTCTCTACTCTCGAGTCCACAAAATTATCTTTCAAAGTTATCTGCAGAAGATGCTGAGCATGTCCGTGATGTGCTGACACCGGCATATCAAAAGGGATTCCGTATCATCTTCATTGTCGGTGCATCCCTTGCGACATTTGCTTTCTTTTTGGCTGTTTGGTTGATGCCACAGGTTGGTTTGAACCGAGCGGACGATCAAGCTCTGAAGGACGAAGGAAAAAAGCGACTCAATGGAGAGTTGGACGAAGAAAAAAGAGAGAACTAGATCTAATTGACTTTGACCAAAAGGACCGGAGCACTCTATGGGCGACTTTGGCTCATGAAAGCATATAGACTATTATTTTAATCTTTCCTTGTATTTTAGTAGAAATAATATATATTCAAGACCAGCCTTCAACACCGTGCCCAGCAGGCTTATTCCCTGTGCTATACGATAATCCATGGATGATGATTATGATGATGCTGCCTAATATATAGAATCCATCGATCATGATACGATCTCACCTACGGTTCAATCCTAATGGATCTCTTGGAAATCTCTTGAGGAGAAATATATTGAATGGCCATTATTTATCATTGGAACATAACAGAACATATTTGGTGGGAAATAAATTACGTTTAATCTCGTTCACACCGTCAGACGTTTATTTTTGTTCAACAGACTATTCACGTTAGTACCTTCTTGTGACCATGTCAAGGTATGGAATTACTTACTGCCAATCACGCCGTTCACTGGAATGTCGATGGAAGTGGTGTAGCTGGCGGCCTCGCTCAGGAGGTACACATACGCACCACCAAGCTCCCGGACCTCGGCCAATCGAGGGAAGCCACCATAGTACTTGAGCTGCTGCTCCCAGTCCGGCTGTTGAGGTACCCAATATGTCATGGCGGTGTTTACTAGGCCAGGTGACACGCTATTGACACGGATGCCGTACTGTGCCCATTCCATGGCCAAGGTGTGGGTCATGTTGCGAACACCGGCCTTCGATGCACCGTAGGGAGCGGATGGAACTCGCTGATGGGAGTGTTTAATATTGGGTGGATAAGAGTTTAAGTGGATAGAAACATACTTTGTTAGGACGGTAAGAGGCCATAGAAGCTGTAAAAACCACGGAACCCTTGATTCCCTGCTTGATAAATGCACGGGCAGCGGCACGTGCGGTATAAAAAGCACCGAAGAGGTTGACATTGAACAGAGTCTCAATATCCTCCTTGGTGAAGTCAAGGGCAGCCTTGTGGTGGGTACGTCCGGCATTGACCACCATTCCGTGTAGAGCACCAGCCTGTTCGATGATCTTATCAACTGCCGCGGTAATAGTGGCCTCCTCAGTCACATTGGCAGTGACGGCAAAGAGCTTATTGGGGTACTTCTTCGACACAGTAGCAAAATCTTCTCCAGCCTCGCCAATGTCAATCGAGTATACCTGAGCTGCGCCGTTATCAAGGCAGCACTCAGCAATGCCCAACCCTATTCCGCGGTTGGCACCGGTAACTAAAAAATTATCCTGTTAGCTAGCCACTCTCTCTAGACCTTCACTTTTTCAAACACCTACTCGCAATCACCTTTCCATTCAGAGCGACTTGAGTCTCAGGGACAGGAGTTTCATTGGAGGCCATGGTGGATGATGTGAAGATAAATGTGTTTTGGGTAAAGAAAGATGTAGATGATTGACTTGGGGAAAGATTTGACCAAGAGATGTCATCTTTATAAATGTACGAAATATTGGCAAGGCTCTCATATGCCCGCGAAACACCCCATAGTCCAAATCATCGCCCATACATGGGAGTGATGACTCGAGACGGGTGTTGGAGAAGCGCGGGGATGCGTGGGGGATAAAGTGGATGTGTCCCCGAGACGGCGCTGTGATCCCACTTGAAGCGTCCGATTCCCCCAGAGAGCTGAGGGCTTGGAATTCAAATCAGATCTTGTCTCAACTCATAATAAATTTATACAGTCTCGAGTGTTTTCGTCTTTCCACTTTGCCCCTACTCAATTTGTACAATGGCTGCGCTACCCGCTTGGAACCTGCTTAAAGGCAAGACCGCCGCCGTAACTGGTGGTACTACCGGAATCGGTCGCGCGATTGTTCTGGCATATATTACTCAGGGATGCAATGTCGCCGTGAATCACTTGGGTCTGACCAAGGATGAATATCTTCGTCACAGTCTGCTGGAGGAGGTCAAGGCAATCGAGAACACAGGCATCAAGGCGGGCAAGATCCTCGAGCTCCCCGGAGACGTGACCAAACCAGAGACAAGCACCGATTTAATCCAGGAGGCTGTCTCACAATGGGGGAAATTGGACATTTTTGTTGCCAATGCGGGTGTATTTAAACCATCCGAGCTTTTGAAGTAAGTCAAATGGCCGTACCTCGGTGATTAACTCTGTGGTTCCTTTTTCCTCCCATCAAAGCCGATATGCTAAGGAAAAAAATAGGATTGAACCGTCTCTTTTAGACCATACTGTCGATGTCAATATCAAAGGCACCTTCTACTCTTGCCAAGCTGCCGCTCATCAAATGGTGAAACAAGGGCAGGGTGGTTCAATCATCGGTGTTTCTTCCGTTAGCGCTTTGCTCGGTGGTGGGTTCCAAACCCATTATACTCCTACCAAGGCTGGAATTCTCTCCATGATGCAGTCGATGGCCATTGCACTTGGCAAAGATAAGATCCGGTGTAATGCCCTGATGCCTGGCACCATCGGAACCTCGCTAGCTGCCCATGATATGAAGGATCCTGCCAAGATGGCCGCCCTTGAAGAGCGTATTCCTCTTGGCCGAATCGGAGATCCGAATGATATGGCAGGCCCTGCAGTTTTCTTGGCCTGTGAAGAAATGAGTCGTTATGTGAACGCAACGGGGTTGCTGGCAGACGGTGGAATGTACAGTAAATTGCAGTGAATATATAAACGAATGAGGTCAATTTATTATCAAGAATACAGAATACACAGTTCTTCCATGCCAAATTTGTTAAGATATATCTGGTATAAAATCACTTAAGAGAAACTCAGGATTCAACCAAGCGTTTCTTCCAATTTCTTCCAATTTATTTACAGCTTACATACTTCATGCCTTACCGGCAGAGCCGCAAATTTCCATCCACTTGACGGTCAGATTGGCGACCTTCTGAATACCCTCCTCGATCAGTTGAGTGTGCGTCATTTTATTCACGTTCGCGCGAAGATGGTCATAGTAGTCGTCCAAGACGAGGCGGTTGACGTTGATCTTGCTGACACCCGCAGCCACGCAGCGCTTCATTAACTCAGGCGAAAACCCATTGTTACCATGTAGAGCTAACCTGACTCGACCATTTGCCTGGCTACGGACACTCTTGAATCTAAACAGCTATTAGTGAATGAGATGAATAATATCTTGTCTGACTTGCCTTTCAAAATCCAATTGTGGCCCTTGCGGGCCATACTCGCCGTGGACATTCCCAAACGCTGGAGCAAGCACGTCCACACCCGTGCTGACGAACTCATCCACCTCTTCAGCTGTTGTCATACACGCTTCCAATCCCGCGGTATCCATTACACCATCCTCTCCGCCTTCAATGCGACCTGGTTCGGCCTCGGTAGCCTTTTGACGCTCATTGCAATACCGCACCAGTTCGCGGGTCTTCTCCAAGTTGACTTCCTTCTCGTAGTGGGACATGTCAACCATGATACTGTCGAAGGGTAGCTCCGCTGCTCGCTTAATTATTGCTTCGGATTGTGCATGGTCGAGGTGTATGCTGATTGGTACACTCGCACGCTTCGCGGCGTCAGCGGCGGTGCGCACGAGCAACCCATCAGTGACCTCGATCGCCCAGGGAAAGAACTGGATGATGAGGGGTGAACGAGCTGTCTCGGCGGCCTGGACTAGACCTAGCACATGCTCAATATTGTAGGCTATGGCGGCGATAACTCCATACTGCCCGGCTTCAGCGTTCCGCAAGATGGTGAAATGGGGATTGGATTCTTTCCAGGACATTTTGGGAAGCTGAGATAATCGCGATTTTGGCAGGAGTCAAGGTTATACCTAGTATAGTGAATGTGAATTGAAATTGGATTTGGACACAAACATTGTGACTAGGCTGATCGAGTTAGTTTATAGATACAACATAAACAGCCGTGACTGGGATAATGACCCCGTGACGAGGCGAGATCCACCCTCGGTGTTTCTCCGTGGTGAAGGGTGAGGGTACGAGATGAAAGATCCCGCATCAACCTCGCCTATTCGAATAAGCCAAACTTCGGTTTTCTCGTCTTGCTCCAAAACATATGCCAGCCTGCGTGTCTTCATCGCGTGGGCCCGCTCCATCACTATCTCACAAGATGTCCAACAACGCCATTTCCTTCACGACCCATGACCAACGATTCATGGTGATCGTTGGTTCGTCTCCGACAGCAGAGCTTCTCGCAGAAAATAAAGACTATCCGTTTGCTCACGAAGCCGGAGTCTTTTTCCCTGGCACCAGTAACCTCTTCGTTACCAGCAACCGGTGCATTGGCCCAAACGGACAGCAAAAAGTACACATTACTCGGGTCGATCTGAGTAAAACGCCAATCACCTGTGAGGAGATTGCTACTGAAATTCCTATGGGTAATGGAGGTATCAATTATGATACAGACTATGTTCTCTTTTGTGCACAAGGGACTATGACCGAGCCAAGCGGGCTTTACCGGATGTCTACAATTGCTCCGTACAAGTCAGAACTATTGAAAGATGATTTTCACGGCCGACCATTCAACTCTGTCAATGACGTGGTGGTACATACGGATGGTTCAATATGGTTCACCGATCCCATATATGGCTCTGAGCAGGGTTATCGTCCTCCGCCGCGTCTACCTAACCAGGTATACCGGTGGTGTCCCAATACTGGGGCTATTCGCGTGGTGGCCGATGGTTTCGGGAGACCAAATGGTATATGCTTCTCTCCGGATGAGCAGGTTATTTATATCACCGATACGGACCGGGTACATGGAGACGGCAGCATCGATGACCAACGAGTATCCTCCATGTTAGTTAAATGCGATCTCCTTGGGTGGTTGAAGTTGAATCCAAAGAGCTGATACTGCACTTTTATCTAGTTATGCTTTCGACGTGTGCACCATTCACGGGGAGCCATTTCTCATAAACCGGCGGCTCTTCGCCATGGCAGACCAGGGCATTCCAGACGGAATCAAGTGTGATTTAGAAGGAAATGTATACTGTGGCTGTGGGGATGGGATCAATGTTTGGTCCCCAGGAGGTGTGCTCTTGGGTCGGATCCTTGTTGATGGAGGCGTGTCGAACTTCTGCTTCGGCAGAGACGGGGAAATCTTTGCCCTCAATGAACATCGATTGTGGCGGGTCCAGTTGGGAGAGGGAGTACAGGGGGCATTGCTTCGATTATAAACAGTTTGAGATGTTACTATGTCAAGAAACACACAACAAATAAATTACAAATATTCACAAGAACACCGGTCCATGAGGAAAGATATGAAAAGACACGAACAATGCGCGGGCACCTGCAGTCAGCCTAAAAGGACTTTTGCATCTCCCAAATCTGCTGCAGCTCAACTCCCATAGATTTGACTGGCCAGCCACTTCGTTCCCGACAAGCCTCCAAGAGCTCTAGAATCGTGCTTCTGACATGGGGTTCTTGTGTAAATATTCCCGCTGTATCTGCGTAAGTCCTGCCTCCTTCCAATTGTAAAATAGTACATACCTATAAATAAAGCCTGTGAAGACATTATGCTAGAAGCATTGTCCTTCAACGTCATACCAATAGAACATATTTTCTCCACGCAGCGCGTTATTGTACTTTGTCGCTCAAGATGTCGATTCAACCCGCCAAAGCTGGGTTCATGAGATACCAAGAGAAGACACGATACGTTGAAAAATTGAACGGCGACGGCTGTATGACTAAATTAGTTTGGTTCCACCGGCCATAACACGGAGTCCATGTAGAATAACATACCAAACGCGGATGGACTAATCCACACAGGCTGAAAGCATAATGAGGCTTCGTAAGACCTAATCGGCAAGGGGGAGAACTCAACGGTCAAATGCCGTTGCCAGTCTTCCAGCATGCTCCGAAGACGCATTGCCTCATCAATTTGATGCTGGATGTTTTCTTGGGTTGTTTCGGTGGCGCAGTAACTAACCACCTTTGCGGTGATGTAGATGGAGCGCGTAGCAATCTCGTGCGGTAATAATATAGAGAGAGGCTTTTGCGGAACCCAAAACGTAAAGGTCTTGCGTTTCTCGCGGAAAGCAGCCCAGATATCCTGGCACAGCCATGCCCACCAGACGGCCGACTTGAGCCCTCCAGTTTCTCCGTGTATCGTTTGAGATCTTTGAATCAAGAAGACTCCTTCTAGGTGACGTTCCCAGTCATCTGTAGAATTGTCAAGCATTTCGTAAGTGGAAATTATCAGGGCGGTTGAAAGCAGCTCCAGGCTAATCTTGTAAGCACTAGATTGCATCGCCCTTCCCACGTAATGAAGAGTTTGGTAGTAGTATTGAAGAGCCTCTTCCGGCTTGCCTGTAATGTTTTGATCATCTAGACTAGGGTTCAAAGCCAGGTGCCGAAAAGAAAGAGCTAATATAGCGTTTAGAAGCCCAGCATTACGCAACTAAATCCCAAGTCAGTTTTTCAAACGAAAAGGATCTCCGTTTAGTAGGAACCAACTTACCGCTAGGTGCACAACTAATGTAGAGAATTTGTTCGTCGGGTCAAAAAGATCGATCTGCGAGAGAGGATTATGAGACGAGGGTACACCAGTCAGGGATATAGTGCTATGACCAACCAAGGGGCTAACTTGATGTACAAAATGTTCGAACAATGTTTGTTCTGCTGGTAAGAGATTTATTGGCTCCTGTGACTGCCAAACCTGCCCCTCCGTCAACGCACTGCTTTCAGTGAAACGGCCATCCGTCACGTCTTGACTAGCCGAGCTGCCAGAGGGGCCATCCAAAACCTGAGTCGCTCGCTGTAGCGAGCTGGGCTGTGTCGGGCTATCACCACTCTGGTATCCAAGCGAGAGGCTTTGGCTCTCCAAAGACCCAGAGAGGCCATCGCTAGGAAACCCACTTGCTAGTAAGCCTAACCATCGTACCGCCGCCAACGATGAAGTGGATGGCGACAAGTAATCCCCATGCATGCCTCCTGAACCCTGGCTCGGAATTCCCTCGTCCTCCAGTCGATATTCCAGCATGGCTGGCGGAGAAGGATTAAGGTCCGCCTCCGAAGCGGTCCTGGCATGATCAGAGGCTCCACGTGGCTGGTAGTGCACTTCGCCTGGGTTGTGATCACTTGATACATGTTCGATGTTCTGTTCCAGAAGCAGTGTTTGCTGCGGTGTTTGCCGTGTGGTTGATAAAATGGAGAGGCTCTCAGGAATGACCTTGTTGGTGGCCGCAGAGTCGACGTTGTGTCGGTTCGAGTTGGCGTAATCACAGATCTTATTCTTTTTGGTGCAGGGGCCGCATGTCGGTTTAATTTCATCACACTTCATATGCCGCTTCCGACATGTGAGGCTAAATAGGCTGCGTCAAGCAAGGCACGACGTAGTTTGAACACAAAGGACCTTACCATCCGTCCTTAGTCCGCAGCCCACGCCCTCGGGACTTTCGCTTACGTTGCGATCTGGCAGGCAAAGTTGGACTAACCATTGAGTCATTATTCCATGTATTACATATACCCTCTGGGTTAAGAGTCCAATCCATTCTAAATTGTGCCGTTTGCCAGTTGGTGTCCTCGTCTCGGGGAAGCTTATGAAATAAACGCACGTGACCTACCCCACACTCTGCTCCAGGGCGGGGTAGGTGGTAGGTGATTATATAAGCATTTACCCCCCGGCGGCGGGCCAGGGGTTAACTAGTTACCTAGGTAGGTAGTTATGTCCTCTGGTGGGCAGAAGTAATTTCTGAATAGTATTTCCCTGGATGAATTCCATTCTCTACTCTACCGCATATGTTCGTTGATCTATCAAATCCCGATACTCACGCTGTTTGAAACACATGTCCAAGAATACCTCACATTTGGCCTGGAAGAGCCTTTGCTCATCCGCATCAGCCGTGGGGTCCAAACGTCGGCCAGGCTTGCTCATTTGGGTCATGGATACTCCACAGATCCTTCGATTCCTCCCCTGATCCCTGACTGGCGGCCATAGCTGCCAGCATAGCAGCCCCGTGGCAAACAGCCGCATGCACATATTCTGGAAAAATTACTGGCATTTTGCAACAAGAAGCAATCAAGTGAATCAGGAGGTCGTTGAGTGTTTGCGATCCAGACATGAAAATAGTTGAGATCTGATACCCACGTTCGTTCATAGTATCCACAATCTGACGTGTTTGCAATGCTATAAATTCCAACGCCCCGTAATAATGGAGAGCGAGATTTTTGATCGAGGTATCACCTCTCAAACCGATGACTGCGTCTCTCATTTGCGCGTCAGCAATAGGTGAGCGGTTGCCCCATAAGTCACCGTAGAAAAAGAAATGTTTAGCCAACTCGGACACATGGACACACTCGCTCTCCTTTGCTTGTTCACGCAGGTAGTTATTCAGAAAATCGTAAAGTGAAATGCCGACATCCTTCGCTTCTGTCGCTGTTTTTGAGTATGCAGGATGGCTTTCAACAACATGTCGGATGAGTTCACCGGTTGCCGACTGGCCTCCTTCGGCAACATACGCCCCAGAGAATAGGACATCCCGATACGGGCCCCAGACTCCAGCAACGAACTCATTACTCGTCATCGCCAGGTGACAAGTGGATGTTCCAGCAACTAATGCCAATCGGTGCGAAAGATGTTCTCTGTCGTCGATCGGACCATCTAGTCCAAGGTCAACTTTGGCACCGACTGTGCCTATCCAGCCTGCGTAGGCGTCAATGACCCCGCTACCGACAGCGATGCCGGGTGAGAGCCCTAACTCCTCAGCCGCCTTTTCGCTCAAAGGTCCGACCCGCTCCCCAGCACTAAGATACCGGCCATTCTATCAAAGTTAAGTGGTGAGCTTTGGTTTGAGCGGAGAAACTTTTTTTTACACATACCTTGCCGTTGATACCACCAATCTGAGCATAGTCATCGATGGCAAGATTCTCAAGGCCAATCTGATTCAGAACTCCAGCTGCCAGCCTTCTTCACCGTAGATTTTGCCGGCTGCGAGATAGCCCTGCTTGCAGATCACGCTGCAGTAGCTTCGAGTCTTTTCTCCAGTCGCTAAATATGTGAGGACATCTGCAAGATCGTAGCAGCCAGAGGATCTTGGGCATCTCCATTTCGACTGACATGCCGCCCCCTACATACTGGAGCACAGGGTGACCAGTCGCATTGATGGTCTTGGTCTCTGCCACTGCGCGGTGATCTAGCCATAGAATTACGTTCTGGTCACTACTGCCTTTTGGACCACCCACAGAGACTGGATTGTTGGTCTCTTTGCTGAAAACAACCAGAGAGCATGTGGCATCGAAGGCAAGACCTCGGATACTGGATCGCTGCAAGCCTGCTTCCTGTATAGCTTGTTTGACTGCCGCACAGATGCTATCCCAGATGTCTTTGGTCGATTGTTCATAGAATTCCGGATGTGGTTGCCATGTTTTGATGCTCTGGGAAGCGAGACCAACAATATTACCCTGGTGATCAATGACACAGGCACGCGCACTGCCCGTACCTACATCAATTCCAATGTAGTGAAACTCGGTGTTGCCAGCCATGCTAAATAATAGATATGTAACTCTTCCGGGGTGAGAAGCTGTGGATATGTTTGCGCAAATCTAATAGAAATGGGATTCCATTGCGCCAAAATTGCAAAAGTCTCCAAGTTGGAAACTGACAGAGTACATCAACGTCATTTTCGTTTACATTTAGATCTCGCCTGTTGGGATTTTCTCTGATACAGAACTCCCAGAAAGGTATGGTGGGGTGGCCCCCGTGACGAGGATCATCGAGACCGAGACGGTGGTAAGTGCCGTACCCTCGGCCCCACAGTAACACCGTGGCTTTCTGGTTTCTCACAACCGGTAAAGAGTATTGGGCCTGATGATTGTTGATATGAAAAGAATCAAGATGGAAACTGAACATAAATAGGTCTTCCCATGTTTCTGAAGGGTGGAGGTCTACAGTGAAAACGTTTGGCTGTTCAAAATGGTTTTCTCTAAGCCTGATTTTGTGGGAAAAAATGTCTAGTGAGTGCGTCCCTTCACAGTGCCGTCAATACCTTCCAAATCACTATATAGGCGCCATTCGTAGTCCAAGCTAGGATCATTGAAGCGAGCCTTCGCATCCAAATTTGAAATTTGTGCCATATCCTCAGGCTGCAGCTCGAAGTCGGATTCCAGGTTCTGCTTCACCTGCCAATCCACAACGCTTTTGGGGATGACAGAGCGCCCGCTATTGATACCCCACGCAAGTACCACCTGGGCCGTACTCTTGCCATACTTCTCAGCAATTTCTTTCATGGTCGGCTGATCGATGACCCGCTTCATGTGTGCAATCTCCTTGGACCAGCCGGTCTGTCTGTAGAAATCGTTCATGTTACCCAGCGGGCTGAACTGGACGACGTGAATTCCCTGTTCCTTCAGCCACTTGTTGAATTCTTTCTGCTGCAGATAGGGATGGACCTCCATCTGGTGGACTGCAGGGACCTGCAAATGGAATTAGCTCCATTCAAATTTGCGATAGATGGAGGAATCACATACGGTGCCGGTCCTCTCGAGCAACGTCTCAATCTCACCCTTACTGAAGTTCGAGACACCAATGGCCTTGACCTTTCCAGTCTTGATAACATCTCCCATCGCTTTCCACGTATCCATAAAGGTGGTCTCGCCGCGGATCATCCGGCCTTCGGCGTCCCGAGGGAATCGATCGGCCCCGCGCTTGAAGGTACAGGGGTAGTGCATCAACAAGAGGTCCACGTAAGGGGTATCCAGGTCACGGAGTGAGTCATCCACAGCACGCTCCACGTCTTCGGGATGGTAGTCATTGCACCACAGCTTAGTACCGACGAAAATATCTTCGCGGGGAATACCGCTCTTCTTGATCCCCTTTCCCACCTGCTCTTCAACGTTGTAGACACGGGCAGTATCAATCAGGCGTATGCCCTTTCGCAGCGCTAGGCTGACGGTTTCTTCCTGGGAATCTGGGTCTTGGAATGTGCCAAATCCCAATGCAGGGATCTTCGCACCGGTGTTGAGTGCGTAGGAGGTTGCACGGGTTACGAGCCCGCGAGTAGTAAAAGCGGATCGAGTTGGGAAGAATGAGTTTCTTAACACTGCTACTCCAGCCGTTCTAGCTGCAAAACAAGCCATTGTCCGAAGGGCTGACTGGGCAGACTGAGTATCAATTCTTGAATTTCGCCGAATTGAATGGGGCAATTCCGCGAGGTTTCTGGCTGACTTTGGTTCAACGGGGGAATAGCAATAGCAAATACTATACGCAAGATCATGGTATTTCCATGGCAATTAAATGCTCGCACATTCAAACCGTGGAGCTTTCAATTCCGAGTTACCCCAATTGAAGTGAAGCTAAACAAGGGGCTCGTGGCGGGAAATGGGCGCGAGACGGGGATTCACCAGCTCCAAGATCGCTCCGGAAGACATGACGATGTGGAGTCCGTTCCCCACATTTCCCCGGAATCATAAGATAGCTTTCCAGAGTCCCACCCGTCTTCAACGGGGGAGCCAGGGTTCCTTCTATGACATAATGACGAGTACAAAACGTGTCGGGAGAGTCCCCACCTCAAGACCCGGGGATGTGGAATGCCTTTGCCATGGCAAGGTCAATTTGCTTCTTCTGGAAAATAACATGGTCAGTATCGACCCAAAGACCGCAGCTGGTGAAACCTTGATGTATTAGGTCAACAAATATCAGAACCAGTGAGCAGGGTCTTTGTTGGGTAACTTCCTTCTCGGCGAGGGGTCTGATATCAATGCCCCAATTGGGAAGAATACGCCGCTCTATTGGTCTGCAACTTGGACTCGGTATGATGTTGACTTGCCGAGAGCAGGGGCATGTTGAAGTGGTTGAGCTTTGAGAACCGGTCGGCAGACTTGTTGTTAAACACCACAATCCTGACAATCCATTGTTAAATTTAGGGAATTGATATACGTACCCCGGCCTGCCTGAAGAAGACCCTAACGCCTTCTTTATCGGGTGCGACACTGAATTCTGCCATTTATTCTGCCACAACCATATAGTTCTAGTTTACATAGTAAACATACATTTTAATGAGAAAGAATCGTAGATTTTATTGATCTCTGCATTGGCCTACTCTACAAATTGCGTATTCTTCCTTTTATACACCTCCCGCGCCCGTTTTCGTCAACGTTCACGTCCTCGACCATACCCTGCTTCAGCACTGCTAGTTCCACTACTGCCAGTTCCGCGTCCCCGTCCCCGTCCCTGTCTACCTTCCTATAAAAGCACATATCCGAATGCTGATAGTTCTCGCCGGGTTGATCGATCCTAAGCGAGTAGATCGGGGAAGACTAGATGCTTTGCTGAGTGCTCTGCTGGGTGGTTGATTGGGTATTTCTATAAAATTTCTTGCACCACAAAAGTGACTTAATTTTGTTAGTGGTTTAAATACAAATTGTAGGTATCTACCGTCTTGCTAGTATTAGACACTAAGGCGGTGTATAAAATAGGGAGGCGGTATATAGAGCGGTACGCAGTTAGGAGTATATCAATTCCCTAAATTTAATCTTCTGTCAGGTACAGTACAGCAATACCTCCACAGTTATACGGTTCCCACGGCCTGGTGCCACTATGTTTCCTGAAGAACAGTTCCGTGATTAGGTCGCTATAATGCAATATATTTGAGACCAAACTTCAATCCCAATTCCTTTCATTCTTCAACTAGGTACAAAAATGAAAAATCCTCCGCAATCGAGTCCTTTTTTAGTATAGAATATATCTAACATGATGGGGAGTATTTATGATGCTCTTAACACGTCGGAATGGCTAAAAGCGGATATTGTGAAGTTTTGACCGCAGCATTAGTGAGACCAAGCTAGAGGAGGCTCTCTAAGCTATCACTCTACCTCCAGCGCCCGGATGGACTCTCTAAACCAGGTCGATGATTTCAAGGAGTTAGCAGTAAACCCCTATTAATACCGATGAATAAACTGGTTGACTTAGAGTCGCTATCCTAGTCTAATTTACCGGGATCCGGATGAATACACTCTATTCATCAGAAGAAGGGCGTGTATCATGCGACAGGGTGAAGCTATAGCGAGGGTGGTTATGTGTCAAATAAATAAAATTGGTTTAATTGCAAGAATTACCTAGAGGGCATGTTGGATCATATAAAAAAGGGGAATGTTTAACTAGCTCACGATGTTAGGGCATTCTAGAACATGAATGTGGTTTTATTCTCTCCGAACACTTTACGTTTTATAACAGCATATTCCCACAACACTAGACAGTCTCCATACATATATACTCTATGACAAAATTCTTCAGTTTCGGACAAGATCACCAGGGCACCATATGATATAACCCCCACAAGGTCAACGAATCGACCCAATACCCTGGCGATCAATCCAGAATTAGCCTCAGTCGATATCAGGATTCCTCTTCTTCGAAATACTGCAATGCTTTGATATAAATTTGGGGGAATTTCCCCGCGTGGATCAACTGAGACCTCCTAGCCCGGAGGAATGTATCTCTTTCAATAAGACAGGAATAGACCGGTATCACAAGTAACAACTGTACAAGCACAAGCAATGGCTTATAGATTCCAGTCTAGCATGTACCAAATATTTTACAAGGTAACTACCTAGGTAGGTAATGCAAAGGCAATTGCGGAAGGCTCTGGAAGGCTCTGGGGTTTACCTAGGTACCCTGGCTCCTTCCCTTTTGGGATCAATCTCATCACCCAACGCAGTTTCCCCAGGATCCTTAAACCATTGAAGCCATTGGAAAAGGTATAAATACCCCCCTCCCCCCATTTCTCTCTTTTTTTTTTTCTTCCTCCTTCACATCTCTTCTTTTCTCTGAGTCTCCACCTTCCACTTTTTTAAGGTTTCACCTTACACCTTTCGGACCTTCCATCATGACCCCCATCTACTATGGACCTTCCACCTTAGACTCATCTACCTTGGACCCATCCACCATGGACCCATCCAATATGGACTTACCATCTGTGCTATGCATCAGGACATGCACCTTCCACTCTGGTCACCTTCTAACTTGACCACTATCCAACGTGACCACCTTCCACCTTGGTCACCTTTCACCTTGGTCACCTTCCACCTTGGTCACCTTCCACTCTAATCACCTTCTACCTTGACCACTATCCACCATGGACCTTCCACTTGGTCATCACCA
The DNA here is from genome assembly GCA_030142185.1 of Penicillium thymicola. Taxonomy (NCBI): domain Eukaryota; kingdom Fungi; phylum Ascomycota; class Eurotiomycetes; order Eurotiales; family Aspergillaceae; genus Penicillium; species Penicillium thymicola. The sequence goes on from LACB01000006.1 coordinate 166,512, forward strand.
TGTCCTCATATCATGGCCGTTCACCATGACCACTTTGAACTATGAGCATTCCTTGTGAGGTCCCTCTCTTCGTCCCAAAAGACGAGCCTTACTAACTAGTTTCTAGTAACCTTGATACCCTCGCTATCTATCTCAATCATCCATTCAATCATCCAAATCAACACTCCACTTCAATCAACCATCCAACCTCAATCAACCATCCAACCTCAATCAACTATCCACTTCGATCAACTATCCATCCACCTCGATCAACCATCCATCCACTTTAATCAACCATCCAACCTCAATCAACCATCCAACCTCAATCAACCATCCAACCTCAATCAACCATCCAACCTCAATTAACCATCCAACCTCAATCAACCATCCAACCTCAATTAACCATCCAACCTCAATCAACCATCCAACCTCAATCAACTATCCACTTCGATCATCTATCCACTTCGATCAACTGTCCGCTTCAATCACAACCAGTCTGACCGTGGCGGGCTTTGGCTTCAGGACAATCGGCAGACTGGTTAGAACCCCTTCGATCATCCGCCTCGGCCATCCATCCCCCCACCACTTCGACTACTTCAATCACAACCAGTCTGACCGTGGCGGGCTTTGGCTTCAGGACAATCGGCAGACTGGTTACAACCGCTTCGATTATCCACCTCGATCAACCCTCCACCTCAATCACAACCAGTCTGACCGTGGCGGGCTTCGGCTTCAGGACAATCGGCAGACTGGTTGCCATTATCCACCTCGATCAACCGCTACCTCGATCATCCATCCACCGCCTTGACCACGATCATCCACCTCAATCACAACCAGTCTGACCGTGGCGGGCTTCAGCTTCAGGACAATCGGTAGGCTGGGCAATCAACCTTCGATCATCGATCAACTACCCACAATGTGACCACATTCTTTTCAAATAACACCTTGACAACCATCCTCCAATCGACCATCCTTCAATCAACCATCCTCCAATCAACCATCTTGACAACCATCTTTCAATCAACCATCTTGACAACCATCTTTCAATCAACCATCTTGACAACCATCTTGACAACCATCTTTCAATCAA
>LACB01000060.1:0-90333 GCA_030142185.1 Penicillium thymicola
ATCTCCCTAATAGCGCTCCATCGTGCTTCATCGGTGTACTCGTATTTATCATGGACGACTCCATGATGGAAGACTCAGTCTTCGAGGATGACGGAGGCAGCTCTGACTTTGCTCCCGAGCCTGCACCGGTATGAATTTCCCCCCAATATGCCAAAATGCCCAACCCGAGACTTGACTTTGATTACTGACATTATACGTCTCCCAGAAACCTAAAGCTAAGGCGGCTCCTAAGAAAGCTGCCGCTGCCAAACCTGCCGCCAAAAAGTCAACCCAAACCACACTGAAGGCCAAGCCTGCGGCGAAGGCAGCGGCTACTAAGAAGGCGGCCAAGGCCGACAGCGAGGATGAAATGTCCGATATTCAAATGTCCGATGTTGATTCTCTGCTCTCCCATACCCCTCCCAAGGCCAAGAAAACGGCTGCGCCCAAGAGAGCTGGCTCAAAGCCTCTAGCCGATGTCGAAAATGAGTCTTTCGGAGGGGACGCTACCACTGATAGCGCGAGCAAGAGTGGAAATGCATCAGAGAAGTACCAGAAAGTAAGTTACGCAGCTTATAGCTTGCTTTAATCTTGGCCGGATACTTATCTCTACTCTTACATATAGCTCACCCAACTTGAACACATTATCAAACGTCCCGATACCTACATTGGATCCACCGAACGCACCACCCAGCAGATGTGGGTGTACAACTCCGGAACTGAGTCGATGGAGTACCGCGATGTCTCTTTCGTGCCCGGTCTCTACAAAATCTTTGACGAGATTGTGGTCAACGCCGCCGACAACAAGCACAACGACGCGAACATGAACGAGATGCGCATCACGATTGATCGCGAGGCCGGGGAAATCAGCGTGTGGAACAACGGACGTGGTATTCCTATTGAAATCCACTCCAAAGAGAAAATCTACGTGCCCGAACTTATCTTCGGTCATCTGCTCACTTCTTCCAACTACGACGATAGCCAACAGAAGGTGACTGGAGGTCGCAACGGTTTCGGTGCCAAACTTTGTAATGTTTTCTCGACAGAGTTCACTCTCGAAACCCAAGACTCCCGCCAAAAGAAGAAGTACAAGCAAACCTGGACTGAGAACATGACTAAGATGGGCAAGGCAAAGATCACAGATGGCAAGGGAGATGACTACACCAAGGTCACTTTCAAGCCAGACTTTGCCAAGTTCGGCATGGATGGCATTGACGATGACTTTGAATCCCTCGTCAAGCGCAGAGTCTACGATTTGGCGGGTACCGCCAATGTCGGTGTCAAATTAAACGGCACACGCGTCGCCGTTCGCAATTTCCGAAAGTACATGGAAATGTACACCAAAGCCATTCGCAAGGAGCGCGGTGACGACGGCCCTCCCTCAAAGGATGAAATTATTACGTGCAGCCCCGATCCTCGATGGGAGATTGGTTTTGCTGTTTCGGATGGTTCGTTCCAACAGGTCTCGTTTGTCAACTCGATCGCGACAACCTCGGGTGGAACACACGTCAACTACATCGCCGATCAGATCTGTACCCGCTTGGCCGACCAGGTGAAGAAGAAGAACAAGTCTGGAGCAACTCTGAAGTCGGCACAGATTCGGAACCACATCTTCATTTTCGTAAAGGCATTGATTGTCAACCCGGCCTTCACCTCCCAGACCAAGGAACAGTTGACGACCAAGGCTAGTCAGTTCGGCAGCAAGTGTCCCCTTGATGAAGATTTCTACAAGAAGGTCTTGAAGACCGAGGTTATGTCAAACATTCTGCACTTCGCGGAGCAAAAGGCCGATCAGATCTTGAAGAAGGGTGATACTGGCCGACGGACGCGCATGAACAACCCAAAGTTGGTCGACGCCAACAAAGCTGGTACCAGAGAGGGTCACCATTGCACTCTCATTTTGACCGAGGGTGAATCAGCCAAGGGATTGGCTATGGCAGGCAGAGCAGTTGTTGGACCAGACTTGTTCGGTGTTTTCCCCCTACGCGGAAAGCTTCTTAATGTTCGCGATGCTTCTTTTGACCAAATTTCAAAGAACGTGGAGATCCAAAGCATCAAGAACTTCATTGGTTTACAGCACAAGAAGGAGTACACCGAAACCAAGGGACTGCGATATGGCCATCTCATGATCATGACTGATCAGGATCATGACGGCAGTCACATCAAGGGTCTACTCATCAATTTCCTTCAAGCGCAGTTCCCCAGTTTGCTCAAGATTCCCGAGTTCCTCATTGAGTTCATCACTCCTATCATTAAGGTTTGGAAGGGCGACCCGAAGAACCCGACCAAGCAGAAATCGTTCTTCACCATGCCCGAACATGACGAATGGCGTGAAGCTCACAAACACGAACGCGGCTGGGATCACAAATACTACAAGGGTCTGGGAACCAGCACCACAGAAGATGCACAGGTCTATTTCCGCGACCTCGATCGTCATCTCAAAGAATTCCACACTATGCAAGACGGCGAAGCCGGACTCATCGAGCTGGCTTTCTCTAAAAAGAAGGCAGATGAGCGTAAAGAGTGGCTCCGTCAATATAAGCCCGGCACATATCTGGATCATTCCGTGGCGAAGATCACATACACCGACTTCATCAACAAGGAGCTCATCCTGTTCAGTATGGCAGATAACCAACGTTCGATTCCTTCCGTCGTGGATGGTTTGAAGCCAGGTCAGCGCAAGGTGCTTCACACCTGTTTCCGCCGCAATCTAAAGAAAGACATGAAGGTGGTTGAGCTAGCAGGTCATGTATCCGGAATGACAGCCTACCACCACGGTGACGTCTCCCTTCAGCAGACTATCGTCGGTCTGGCCCAGACCTTTGTTGGCTCCAACAATATCAACTGCCTAGAGCCCAGTGGAAACTTTGGTAGTCGACTTCAAGGTGGTGGTGATTGTGCCAGTGCTCGTTACATCTACACTCGCCTGTCCCCCTTTGCACGCAAGGTTTTCCATACGGCCGATGAACCTCTATTAACATACAACGAGGATGATGGCAAGAAGATTGAGCCCGAGGTCTTTATGCCTGTCGTCCCGATGATTTTGATCAACGGCGCGGATGGTATCGGAACTGGTTGGAGTTCTTCTATCCCCAACTACAATCCTGAAGATGTTGTGAACAATCTCAAGCGCCTCATGGCTGGCCAGTCTACTGAGCCAATGCAGCCTTGGTTCCGTGGGTTCACCGGCGAGGTTGTGGCCGTAGGTGGGGATCGCTACAAATTCAGCGGTATCATCAGGGAATGTGGCGACAAGGAGGTCGAGATCACCGAATTGCCTATTCGATCCTGGACACAGGATTTCAAGGACAAGCTGGAGGAAATCATCAAGGCGGAGAAGGTGCCATCCTTCATCAAGGATTACAGGGACTACAACACTCACACCAAGGTCCACTTCATCATTCAACTGGACGAGAAACACATGAAGGTTGCTTTGAGTGAAGGCTTGGAAGAAAAATTCAAGCTGACCAAGTCGATTGCAACAACCAATTTGGTAGCTTTCGATCCCGAGGGCCGCATCACCAAGTACGCCACTGTCGATGACATCCTCAAGGAGTTCTATGTCGTCCGTCTCAAATATTATGAGCGACGCAAGCAGTTCCAACTTAACGACCTACAGAGAGAGTTGGAGAAGCTGAGCAACCAAGCTCGCTTCGTGCAGATGATTATCGACGGCAAATTGGTCATCTCCAAGAAGAAAAAGCCTGCTCTAATCACTGAACTAAAGGAGAAGGGCTTCAAGCCAATTGCCAAGGTGGCCGAGGCTGCCAAGATGGGCGAGGATGAGCCTGTGGTAGAAGAAGGAGAAGAGGAGTCGGATGACACTGAGGCTGAAGTGCTATCCAGCTCATTTGACTACCTTCTGGGTATGCCTATGTGGTCGCTGACCCAAGAGCGCGTGGAGAAGCTCCGTCGTCAGATTGGTGACAAGGAAACTGAGGTCGACGTCTTAATTAAGCTGTCCAAGGAGGACATATGGACCCACGATTTGGAGGAGTTCATCAATGAGTGGCGTTTCCAGATTGAAGATGAGGACCGTCGAGCCCGCAAGATGGCTAGCTTGGACCGTCGTAGTTCGACCAAGCTGGCCACTGGTGGTGGTCGCGCCGCGGCTTCGCGCAAGCGTAAGGTTGCTAACGGCGATGATCCGGACGACGAAGACTTCGGGGCCCCTAAGACGAAGAAGGCCGCCGCGGCCAAGAAAAAAGAGCAGCCCAAAAACAGCTTGATGAATTTCCTCAATCAAGCTCCGAGCAAACCAACACCACCGGCTGCAGCAAATGGAACTGTTGACTCGGACGATGAATTCAACATGGACATGGAGGTCCTTCCGAAGAAGAGCCGTGCTGCCTCGAAGCCTAAGACTCTGGCTAAACAAGAAGATGACTTTATCGATATCGACGATGTTCCCCAAGCCTCGCGGGCATCAACTCAGCCAGCTGATGACACGATGGACGTAGATGTGGATGAGGTGCCAAAGCCCAAACCAGCCGCCAAGGTAGCAGCCAAGCCGGTCGCTAAACGAGGACCTAAGCCCAAGGCCAAGGTCGAAGAGGACTCGGATGACGATTTCTTGGAGATTGCCAAATCCGAGGCTTCCAAACCCACAGTGCAGTCTTCTCGTGCTCGCAAGCCTGTGAAGTACCAGGCGCCTAGCGACTCTGACAGCGATAACGGTGATGATCTTCTTGGAGACGTTAGCATGATGGTCAAGGGCATTGGTGGTGACTCGGCCACCGATTCTCGACAACTCTTTTTGGAGCGCCCCCGTTCGGAAAGCAGTGCCAGCGTGAAGACTGCCACGAAGTCTTCCAAGGTCAATGACGATTTTGATCCGGATGAGACGGACTACAGCAAGCTCATTCCTCAAAACTCCCCACGGCGCTCCATCCAGGTCAAGCCTAAGGACGTCAAGCCCGACGACAACGATGGAGAGGACGACGAGGACCAACCAGTCAAGCCAACTGGTCGGGCCAAAGCTGCTCCCAAGGCCAAGGCTGCGCCAAAGGCTGCTCCCAAGGTCGTAGATGTTGATGACGATGATAACGAAGATGACGAGCCGATCAAGCCAACTGCTCGGGGCAAAGCTGCACCCAAGGCTAAGGCTGCCCCGAAAGCCGCGGCCGCCACATCAGCAACCAAGGCCCGTGGTCGCCCTAAGAAAGAGCCAGCTGCCAAGCCCGCCCCCAAGCCGACTTTATCCCCGGCGGCCAAGGCCTATGCTTCTAAGCAAGCCAAGGCAAGCAAGAAGATCGCAGATGATTATTCGGAGGATGACATCGACGCAATGGCTAACGACATTTTGGATTCGCCAGCGGGCAAAGTAAATGTGGACGTTTCGGACGACGATGAGCCCGTTCCCGCCCCCCGTCGCGCCGCTCCAAGCCGTCCTGCTCGTCGTGGCGCCACACAGCAGAAGAAGTCCTATGTCATTGAGGATGACAGCGATGAAGAAGCATCGGCCGAGGACTTTGACGAAGAGGAAGATGAGAGCGACTAAGTAGTGGAATAGTGAGGGTCGGAAGCCCATTTTCGAAGTTCCCCTCGTGTTTTTGCAATGCTCTCTATTGTGTTTTTATTTTCTTTCATCTCCATGTCTTAGTTCCTTGGTATTTTATGGAGATCTGGCAGAGCCAGTGCATGCAAGGCGAATACGAGATTTTCAATATTAATATTTTCATTCGTAGATCTCTCAGTGGCATCTACTACGCAGTTCTTTCTAGGCACTAATGCTGGTAAACAAGGTAAACATAGGGCAAAAAACTCATAAAACCATAGCCTCGTCTCTCGAGTTTCCATTTTAACACCTAACGCCGTCCAGTCTAGCCCATTGCCATAAAAATTATCAAAGAAAAGGTAGTTGAAAAGGTAGTTGCATTGTAGCCTTGGTCGGGCTGCTTAAATATCCTCCAGTGTCAACTAATCCATCAAGTTCCTCACTCATGTTTCATGGGAATCAAATAAAACGGACAGATAAAAGGGACAGTGACTTGAACATGCAAACCCTCAACTTTAAGTAAAGCCATCAAAATCACACAAACGTTCCTCACAAAATGCATACAGACAGCACCGCCACACAAAGATTCTCAGCTCATAGACCGTAAACGCCATTCCCATGTCAAATTGTAGCGCAATCGGTCATCAAAGCGAAGCTCGACGTCGCTTACGACCACGAGATTCGTCACCATCAAGAGAGCGAGGGCCAACAGGTGAAATCGACTCGTCATCGTCCATCTCGATGTCACCTCCGGTGCTTTCAAGCTCATTCATGTGGAGACGAAGAAGAGTTTCGGCAGCCTTTACCTCGCGGGTAAAATGAGGCGACGGCTCAGGATGTGCAGCTCGGGACTTCCGACTGGGATACTTCTTAGTCGGGAATCCAGGACTTATAGAACCGTCCTTGCCAAACGATGGTCCACCAAGAGTCCTCTTGAGACGGGGTCCACGGTAGTCTTCATCGTTAACATCGTCCATTTGCCAATCATCGTCCGAGTCAGTTAGGTCATCGTATTCGCTTTGCGTGGCAGCCACATCCGAAGCGGTGGCGGGCTCATCGAGATCACCAGGCTTGTCGGTTTCCATATGTCCATCCACAGAAGGACAGTTTGGAGTGGAATACATGTTGGACGAGCCATAACTCTCAGTGTCACTATCCTCGCTGATACCCTTCGGGACATTCTCGGAGCGCATAGCATCTGAGACAGCACGGAGAATCGCGCGGGGCGACTCGACCCGCGAGCGAGGCATCGCATCGGAGCTGCGTGGGGGGTTGATGGGGGTGAAGGTAGACATGGGCGACTGGCTCTTGGGCGACATACAGTAAGGCTCCATCGAGCCCCGGGCATTGGGATTACTCTCATAGTGGGCGAACGGGATCTTGAGCGGGGGCAGCTTCAAGGACGAATCTTGTGGGCTCAATACTCCCATGCCATGGAGAAGGGTATGTGTTGAGGAAGGTGTGTTGCTTTCCGGGGGGCTGTTTCCGGCGCTGGACTTTAGCTCCAAAGAGCGATAGTAGTTGGAGGTGTTGGTGGCACGCTGCACGACCTCTGGGGGGATGACCATGCGGCCATGGAATTTGCGGTCCGTTGGAGGGATACACATGGCTGGGAATTCGGTGCCAAACAGTGGAGTTAGGGCGTATCGGATTCTCCAGCAGAAGGTCGCCGCCATAGCTCTGGCGGCTTCGTAGGGCATCCAGTATCCTATGTGAAAAGCAAAAGTATCAGATATAGCTATCCAAGGAATCGGTTGATATAAGAAGAAGGTATAAAGATCTTTACCTTGAGCTGAAAGTGCTCCGCCGGTGATGCTGTGGCAGATATCGCGGAGGCCTGGGTTCTGGTTTAGCATCTTGGCTGGGGTGGTCTATAACTAGTTAGAAATCCAGGATATATGGGAAGAGTTGGCTTATGAACTTACCTTGGAGTAGCCATTGCATTTGAAAAGGTGTGTAATCCGAACGATGCCGATATTGTAGTCCCACATAACATGCCATTCCTTTTCTTCACCAGGTATTTGGAATGTGTACTGAAAGACTAGATGGAAGAAGAGTCAGACGTGAATATCAAAGCATATTCAGCGGCAAATACCATGGAAACTGTCTCGGCCGGTCTTTTCTTGGAAGGTTTTCTTGTCGCTGGCATAAGGGATATGACGAGGATAGTCGGCAATGCAGCCCATGGGACGCAACGACAGCTCTCTATGAGCCTTCTCCAGATCTGCATCTCTTTCCTCGCAAGGAGGATAGCGGCACTCGCCCTGGATCTTGCCACGGCGGAAGACTGGGGCGTCCTTGGCCATCTTCTGCCGCTTCTCACGGTTGGCAGGAAAGGAAGGATATGGAATTCGCCTTTCAGGCTGGGGATTCAGAAGGGATTTGATAGATAGCATTAAGAAGTTCAAGTGCTATCCTTGAAAGAAGGAAATGTTGAAGAAGTACGAAGGAAATCTCCGGGGGAAAAGAAGGAGCTTAATGCCTCTTGGAACAAAAGGTGTTTTCCAGAAGGATTGAAAGACAGAGTAAGTCAAACCTGCAAGAAGAAAACAAAGTAAAGCGAGACAATCCAAGACCTTTGTTCGAAGGTTTGTTCCGCACAACTTCCTAGAGGTTAGTACATGTGCAGGAGTTGTTTGTTGGCAAATACGGACAACTTTCGAGGAGACAAGAGACAGAGAGGACAGCGGTGAATAGAAGAACTCGGAGAGTGTCTGACACGAGGGGATGTGAATGGGCTTCACCGGTTCTTTACCTCTCTCTCTACCTCTCTACCTCTCTCTATCTCTTTATCTCCCCTATATCACAAGGGTCCTTGAAGTTGGACGAGTTCACGGGCTGTTTGTCTCTTCCGCGTGGAAGTGAAAGCTCTAATGATCTTCGACTTTGGACTGATGATGCAGTGTGCATTGATTCCCATCGACGCCCCCGGAAGCAATTACAAAACACAAGAACACAAGAATATAGAATGCAGAATGCAGAATACAGAATACAGATGGTTTGAGACCTGTGTCTCTCCTCTCTCGAGGCATAACCTGATTCACATTCACAACTGCGACTACCCAAGCCTCTTTCCCCGAAAGAGATCAGTGAAAGAAACGCATGGCAGCAACCGTTTCAGGGACCATGTGGATATCCTGGATTTCATTTGGAAACGCAAAGAGTCACCGCTACATGCAAACAGCCCGTAGCGGCAATAGGTACGTACAAATAACTACTATATTAATAACTAGCTATGCTATCCATGCCCTAATCCCCCTAATACCCTGGGATAGAGAGCTCAACCGTTGTCCCACCTTCTCAAGGCTCTTTTCTTCAACATCTTATCGAAGAGCCCATGTCAGTTCGTCCTTGGCATCAGACTAGAACCAGAGTACCGCAGCAAACGGAGCATTAGGACACCAGTTTAATGGTCCAATAAGAGACTACAAAACTACATACCCCATGGTGGCTCGACAGGAATAGCTTCAAAGAGGTCTCAGACCCACGGCAAGCTGCAGGGCAACTTACTCCTTGTATGACGGGAAGTTGCATTGCCTGGCGAGTCTGTGAATTGCATCTGAGAAAAAGCTGTGCTGCAAAGATAAACTTCTGACATCAAAGATTCTGGGAAAAAAAAGTGACAGGGATCTTCACTTGGATGCCACGCTTCCATGTCCATACAGTGTACCCTGTACAAGTCTATACATTTGATAGATGGGGTAAGGCTGAACGATATAGTCAAACAAATGGTGATCTGATCTTATTACAAAAGACTGGAGTAGTTCTTCACTATCTATTACATGCAGATTTATACCGCACTTCTTCTTATTTTTTTCCTTTCTTATTTGAATATCCAATCCGAGACCCTCCTCACTCTCAACTCGACCGCTGGTTAAAGTCCGAGGACGTGCATATAACAGAGGCATGGGCTCTCCAGAGGCGTAAGAGACATAATAACGACTTCAAAGAACTTTCCATGCATCCTTCTATGCAGTAGTCCGACACGTTGGTGGCTGTTGAAGCCCACTTTTCCTGTCTTTATCTTTTGTTTTTCTCTGCTTGAACTGACGTAGACCATAAGTGTCACACTGACTTCTCCCAGTCCATTTTGCAACCCACTATTGTACAAACCTGCCAGTCTAGTGTAGTCTGCATAAGACTTCTAACAGGTACAAGGGGTCCTTCCACCAATCGGTGCCGGGCCGGGGCAGCATAACAGAGCACCGCAGAAAACGGTGCATACAGATGCCGGCAGAACGCTATGCAATCTGGTCAGAGACTGGAAAGGTCGAGGACTGAGATCAAATAGGTGTCAACACAACCGGGCTAGTTTTCGAGGGGGGGGGATGGGCTTAATTGCATTGGAGTCGGTCTGCAAAGAGTGCCAACAGCCGAGACCGATATGAGAGACCAGAAACGAAGACTGGTTTCCAATGTCTTAGACCCTCTAGTGTTGGCTAAACATTCTCTATTAAACCCCAAAGAGCGGTAAACTTGGACATGCGTGTTCCCCATCTGCGACACGTCTCGGATCCCGGGCTTCTGGAAAAGGGGCAAGAAGCCATGTCTCAATTGGGATGCTGCTGTTGGTTAGGCCTTTTTCGAGCTATTTTTCCCTTGCTATTCATTTCCATAATGTATAATCGAGCCTCTTAGTAAGATTGACTCTTTCAGGTTACCCTTCAAGGGCTTTTCGTCTTTTTCACATGTTTATCAAGAAGTTGACATACTCATTGTTCAGATCAGAGCTGAACGGTCCTGAAGATGTTGTGGTATCATGACAGTAAGGTCTCGATCTCAACAGTGGACAAGGGAATACAGAATACACGGACCGTTTATACTCACGTGAGCCTGCAAGACTCGATATTAAATCCAAGTTTCGACTAGGCGAAAGACTGACTTTTATCACAAAGAAGTCTAGATCTCGACCCGTTGAACACAGAATACAAACCGGACCCGAACCCCCCACCTGATTCAACAGGATAACAGGATTGAGATTCACAAAATATACCCCCCACGCGCAAGATATCAGAAAACACTGATCTGTATCACAGCCCTCGAATCCGGGGTATATGGGTTGTGAGAGGTGAAGGGGGAAACACAGTTCCGAGCACGACTGAATAAGGCAAGTCTTCGAGGGAGAGGGGAAACACAATGAAAAGGAAAATAAAACCGGCACAGGCTGGCCCGAATCGCGATGCGGCGAATAGGGAGCCGAGTCGGTGGACCAGGATGAAACTCAACGGCTGCCTTGCACTGTTGGGTGATCAAGGCCACTTCCATGGAATTTTGAGCAACTACCCAAGTGGGTTGGATCGAGGATTTTTGTGCATTGAGATGGAAGTTATGACGCATGGATGTGGCGGGATGTGGACTGGATCTAGTTTCCTGGTGAGTAGTAAGTAGTACGTATACAATAGATTTCGTGATAGTTGCCTAGATAGTGGTCGAGGTCCCTGCGCGAGGCTCGAGGACGGGCACACGGCAGGGTTATCTTGGAAATGGGTGAAAAGCCAAGTTAAGATCATGAATTTATGTAAATGTGATTCCATTAGAAACAATATGAAGCCGAGAAAGACATAGACAAAGGGTGTTTGGAGAAAAAGAAGTTGACTGATAAAAATGTCCAGGGTGTTAAGAAGGTGAGATAAAATAACGAAAAAGGGGAAAACAAGAGACATGACGGCTCATTCATCGCTCAAGAATTCTCCTTGATTTTTTGTTCGTCGACACGAGGATTTGGCGATCAGAGCTCATATATTCCCGAGGGATTCCCAACAAGAAAAGGTGACTCAAAAACCGATCTCACGTACCATGCGGCATATCCGGCAATGGCCATGGCCAAAATAATGATATCCATTCAAGAATTTTTGATTGACGCTCAAATTTGAGCCCAATTAATATTCCCGGTTAAGATGACCTAGTATCATTGGGACTTTTCAAATAGCCAGAAGAGGCTCGCGGTCATCAGCCTGCTCAACCGGCTCCACTGACGCAACAATGTCAGACTCGAGAGCCTGGGCGACAGGAGCGGCCGTGGGGGCTTCGGGGAAGTCCTCGTGCTTGACGGCGGGCTCGACAACAGGGGCAGTGGACTCGGCAATGGGCTCGGTCTTGGCGGACTCGACAACGGTCTCACGCTTGATCGGGCTCACAAGCTTGGTCGCCTCTGGAGAGGTAGAGCGGCGGGAGCCGATGTAACCCTGAGCCTTGGAGCTGTACTCGCCGACATACTGCTTCATCAAGCCGGTGGCGTGCGAGGTACGCTCGCCAGCCATATCCCGAAGCTGGTTGGTCTGGGAGTTGATGATCTCCTGGGCGTTGGCAATCTGCTCGTCAATGATCTCGCGGTTGCTGATGTAGATAAGGGGAGCAAAGTATGTGGTGGTCACGGCAATCACAGCCAAGCCCCAGAAAGGAAGGAAGCGGATCAGCCAGTAGCCGGTGAAAGCAGCAGCGAAAGCCTGACAAGCCGTTAGTCTCTGCCTTTTTGGTTCGTCTTCGTTCTTGAATTGTTGCAACCTACCGAAATGGTGTGGAGGACATTCTCAGCGAACAAGATGCGCTGGAATTCGATCAGGAAGAAGTCCACAAGCTGCTCAAGGTCCTCGAGAACAGCCTCAACGGTCTCCTTGGGGACAGTGTAGTAACGGCGGGGACGGAATCCACTGGCGATTCCCCGCTTGAGGATAACATGACCAGCAACTTCGACGGTGGCAGTCACTATACACAATTGTTAACCGGCCACTCTGTTGACCGTGGGTCACGCGACCAACTCACATCCCAAAGACATGTACAGGAACTTGAAGGCCCAGCGGAGGAGAGGCAGATAACGGGCGGCGAAGATGAAACAAATCACGCTGGCGTAGGAAACGGCGGTCGCACGGGGTTGTTCCCACTAAACACACACAGAGATTAACAAGCTATCCAAATTGAAGACTCGGGCGACAACTCACGCTCAGCAGGCTATACATCAAAGAGTGGTAGGCTAGACACTCGTTAATATGCCGCTACCCAATCAATCCAGTTGTCACGACATACGAGTCAATGGTTGACCATCGGCGGTGGTGGTTGAAGGGGTCACACGCGAGTTTTTCAGATCGTGAAGCTCATCGCCGGTGCGGGATGCTTCGGACTTCACATTATCGACAATTGGGCCTGTGAAGAAACTGGTTAGCATGCTTTGGTGGCTTCGGGGACTTCCGGATTCCTATTTACCCTTGGTAATAACATCGCTGATGTCTGAGCGTAGGAGGGGTCAAGGTCAGTCTCCTATGGCCACGGAATCTAGGAAAAAGAAAAGAGTATAATACTGCAGGATGATTGGGTTAGCATATTCATTCTGTAGAATTGATGTGCCCTGATGATTTTCTGATTTCCTTACCTTACTGCCCGTGTTAGGGTAGGTCACGTCACCAGAAGCCATAACGGTGATATTGGCGAGGAGCACTTCAGGGGAAATTTTTAGGAGAAATTAGAAAATTCGTAAGAAGCGTATCAACTGAGTCAAGACGTGAACTGAAAAGAAATTAAAGGGGGGTAAGGGGGGGGGGAAGAAGGAAAGGAAAAGAAGGAGAGCACCGAAAAAGATAAGGGAAGATTTGACCCAAGGCCAAGGTTGTTGTGATGCTGTCATGTGCGGTGCCAAGCCCGAAACAGCTATGGATTGGGGTGTCTTATATCTCGAATGGATGACGAAATCTACTTTTTAAATCTGGATTTGATCTTAATTTGATCTGGAAATACTATAACTAAGTACATCATCTAGTTATACGGCTATACTCCATAACACTCTATCAGGCCGGCCACCTTCCAAAGACCATTACGTTGTAGCCTTGAACTATGTACTTTTGTTATCACCTATTAATTATAGTGTTCATCCACGTGAAGCTATATATGTACTCCGTACAATGTCCATCGATGTGTAATATGGAGAGAGAAGATATCAGAAGATATCTTAACTACGTATGGGGGCACCTGATCAGTCAACACGACCGAATACGACTGTGCAGCAAGTGAAGCTTTCTAGCTTTTAGTCATTAAGCTTTGTGTGCTACTAACGGAACGTGGCGCACACGGCATAGAGTGTAGTTCACTAGCCTTAACAAAGGGAGACACTCTAGTATACAAGATCTCCTAAAATCCCATTGTTTAAACAGCGTTTTGTATATATCACTTTAGTGATAATAGTATAGGTATGAAAGCTATAACATTCGGGAATTTAAACAGGAGAGTAGAGAATCCCGATATTTCTACGATACAAGTTAAGGTAGAACGACAATCAGACAATCCAGTTGTGCGTCAAGATCCAAAGCCTTTGTGTACTGAATGTATTTCCCTGGTTTAAGAACTTCGCCGGCAACCTGCACACTTCCAGATAGAGGGAAGAATAAGAACGTTCGATCATCATTTTGAGGCTTTTCAATCGAAACCTTTCCGCATATTCGCAAAAGCAAAGCGAAATGGTTCTGATCGAATTAGCAACGTTTCCAAATCAAAAATTAGAAAAACGAGTAAGTCTTTTGATTACCCGTATTGTAGCATATCCTAGCTTCTCAAATAACGGCCGCGCTTTCGCTCCACGGGCCTTGTCCACACATTCCAACACATTCTTTCTTCCTGTTCCTTCCTTCATCTCGGCGCTCTGGGAAACCCACGAAGCTAGAATCTCAAGTTCTAGCAAGGCATCGGCTTTCATATCGGTCGACATGGCTGAGCTGGGCGTGGCTGGGAAAAGGAGAGCGCACAAGAGAGCAGAACAAGCTGTTAATCTATCATCCCGGAAATTAAAAGAGGAAGGCGGGGGACACCACCTGCAATCAAGTGAAATCTCCCTAGATACAATTAAGAGGGTGAGAACAAAACACCCCGTAGCGGCGGGGTAGGAGGGAAATGGGATACCTTAGTTCCGGGCTTGAATAACCAATATCCGAAGGAGGGGTGATACGGAGTACGGAGTATAGTTTCACGTCACGGTCAATACATATCCCTTTCGAGAGACAAGGGCAATCATCTATAAAGCTTTGGAACTCTGGGCGGTAGTTATAGTAAAGTGGCTGAATATTGATATATGGTTCTATAAAGAGCCTTAGGAAATTTTCTCGCATTAGTTGTCCTTCCAAAGATAAAGATACAACGGATCATAATATGTCGAGGGAAACAAGTCGCTGGAAGAAGGGGAGATGTAAAAATGCCTTATCACGTTATGCGTCGGGCCATTAGGTGTTATTGTCCAAGCACCACTGAACTAACTACATTATGTCGATTCTAAGAGAAAACGGTACGCGCTAGTATACGAAAGGGACCAATGGTAGGTTCATGACATTGTTGTATACCTAGGTATGTTGTAGGTATATATTGAGTGGATGGAGTAGTCTAGAGCTTCTCCAAGGTAGAGAGCATGAAGTAATCGGAAACCAATCACACATTGGCTCCTCTGATCCATTGATTGTTACTCCCCCCATTTTGGTGTTTTGCCCGCAATGTACGGAGTACTCTGTAAGAGATCCGAAATTGATGTGCTTTAAATTGCGCTAATTAGTAGTCTTAGACATACATTCCCTCAATACGACTCTCTTAGCCAAATTTCCCTTAAGGGTTCTCACTCGATCACACAGCCTTTTCCTAGCAGTCATCAGTCAGCAAGTGGTTGCTCTAGGGCTGTAACTAGTTATGTGAGTCCGATTTTTCATCGTGAGAGTCCTATCTTTCAGCCTCGAGCCGACTATCTCGGTTCCATATTAAGTACAAATCTCTCTAAACCATTATTAATGATGGTTAGCATGTTCCAGTTCGCGGGTTTTTGCCATGGAATAACCGCTTTCTTTTACGTCGATACGGATGGACCACCTCTTGTGTCTATGTATTCTCGGCGCTATGAT
This sequence comes from Penicillium thymicola, assembly GCA_030142185.1. Classification (NCBI taxonomy): domain Eukaryota; kingdom Fungi; phylum Ascomycota; class Eurotiomycetes; order Eurotiales; family Aspergillaceae; genus Penicillium; species Penicillium thymicola. The sequence goes on from LACB01000060.1 coordinate 15,340, forward strand.
AAAAGACAGTTGATATATGGAATCATCATAGTAGCCAAACATAAAAGATTGGAGGGGGTTGATAAATAGTAGAATCACTTTTTTATCGAGCTATTATGTTCTAGCATGGGATGCAATGTGAAAACTAGCCCCCAACATTGTTTTGTCTTGATGAAGGAATATTTGGGTTATCTTTCCAAGGTTAGTCAATAACTCCAAGTCGGAAAGTCAGAGAGAAGCGCACGATAAGAGCAGGGATGTATGCTTTAGGGTTACATCAAGCCATTACGTCCTTTTCTATCTATGGTGAAAACTAGTCCCGATCACCTTCCTAGGGATATAATCCCTGTCGACGTTAAAGTCCGAATACATTTAAGAAGGCCCGACGGCCCCCGAATTCCCCGGGGTTTAGGCCATCTTTGCTCTTCTAGTCTACAATCTCTGCATCCACGTGGAAATTCTCGTCAACTAAATCGAACTTGTCCTTTCCACCGAACAATCTACATTCAAAAATGTCGGGACCTATGTCCGGTGTGCATGGCTCTGCGGATATCACCGCAGAGCTTAACCTACAGCCACGGTTGGTGATAGCTCCCCAAGCTCGTATTGAGGGCGATGATATTGATGCCTGTGCCTATCTTTCTTTGCCGAAAACAGAACAGGATTCAGGTCTTTCTTCTGAGCTCCAAGACCATGCGGCTCTCCATGCCAATCATAGTATACCTACCCCCTCCGATAACGATGATGGTCGCGTGGCCACCGAAGACGAAGTGCGCGATCTCCTCCATGTCGTTGATAGAGTTCCGGTTCGGCTCTGGGTAGCATGCCTCGCGGGTATACTGGAACGCTTTGTCTGGTACGGGGCAACCGCTCCTATACGTGCGTGGTTACCTCCCCATTTACAACGTTGTTCGACTGACTGTACATACAGAGAATTACCTGCAAAATGCACCTGGTGGTGTGGTTCCGGGAGCACTGGGCTTGCATCAGGCTACTGCATCTAACATCGTCAATGCGGTAATCATCGGGTCGTATATCGTGCCCGTACCTGCTGCCATTGTTACCGATAGCTGGTTGGGTCGCTACAAGACCATGATATACGCTGCTAGGTACTATGAAGTTATATTTCTTTATATTTATCCTATCCTACTTGTGTTGGTTTGATGGGCTAACACTATAGCAGCATTGAGGCCATCGGGGCAACTGTTCTTTTTGCGACATCCCTGCCCGTCGCGATTCATGAGGGGGCGGCTTTGGCCGGAGTGATAACTGCCTGTGTACTGCTGGCCATTGGATCAGGGGCATTCAAGACTGCGGTAGTACCATTTATTGGTGAGTCGATTTCTTAGACTTGAATGTACCAGTCTGACGCTGATACCGTTTAGCCGACCAATATGACGAGACCGAGTTTCGAATCAAGACTCAGAAAGGGGGAAAGAGAGTTGTCACCAGCCGAGAGTTGACCATCACTTATATCTACAATGTCTTTTACTGGTGAGTAGATTGATCTCTTTCTTTTGGCATCACAATTAACGTTAGGAACAGGGCTATTAACGTGGTGTGTTTCGTGGCCGATTCCACACCGTTGTTGGAACGATATGTTGGTTTTTGGCTCGCTTACTTGGTCCCATGCTGCGCCATGTGGTTAGTCCTGATCCCGATACTACTCGGCCACAAGCACTTTGGTGAGTGCACACTTACTAGCACGGCAATGAATTGATTAACTAACATGAGAATAAAACAGTCCGGCATTCGCCCACAAGCAACATTATGCCCCAGATATGCGCTGCTTTACGATATGGGATCACCGGTGGCTTCAAAATGGATGCCGCAAAGCCAGACGCCCAGCTTCATCAACACGGTCGACAGGTCCCCTGGGCAGACTCATTTATTGAAGAAATTAAGAGGAGTCTCCTGACCTGCCGAGTATTGTAAGTTAATACCCTTTCTAGTACACCGCCAAAGCTAACATATACCTAGGATTCTGTTCCCTATTCACTGGCTCTGCTATAACCAGATATTCAGCAACTTGATCTCTCAGGCTGGGCAGATGGTCACGTACGGTATCCCGAATGACATGATGAAGATTGCTGGGCCAATCTCGGGAATTATCATTGCGCCCATCGTTCAAAAAGGGCTCTATCCTTACGTTACAAAGCGACGAATCTCATTTGGACCGATTGCACGGATGACAGCCGGATTTATCTTCCTGACTCTCTCCATGATTTACACCACAGTGATTCAGAAGCTCATCTACCAGGCCGGGCCATGCTACGATGCACCACTTTCATGTGCTGCTTCCAATGGTGGCACTATCCCCAACCAGGTATCGGTCTTTCTCCAAGTTCCGACCTACTTTGGTGGAGGATTGGCAGAGGTATTTTGCCTTACCACGGGAACCGAGTATGCTTATAACCACGCGCCTAAGAGTATGAAGACCCTGGTTCAAGCAATTTGGCTCGCTATGGCTGGGGTCGGGACCTGTCTTGCCCTGGCCTTCACTCCGCTCACCAAGGACCCCCATCTGGTCACGATGTATGCCATTCTGACGGGGCTTTTGGGTGGAGCGACCATTATGCTGTGGGTTCTTTTCCGAAGCTTGGACAAGTCGAAGATCAAGGAGGATGTTGAGTAAGGGAAGCCGTTACTTTGGGTATATATTCGAATCCATTGTGTCACTGGTGGACATTGTCAAGGGGAAGGGCATTCTGAAATGGACTGCGCGTTATGTGGAGGAATCGCGGGACTTTCGGGCATTGCAATGGTAATTTGGTTTTTAAAGAGAGTAAATGTCTTCGGTGCTTGAACGCATTTAAAATCCAAGCAATTCGAACAAAATAACGCATGTGCATCATCGTATTAATTCCGATTTCTCTTCTATGCATGGCTACGTAGTTATGAAGGGCATATATTATTCTGCCCAGGTGTATGCAAGTACATTAATCTATCTTATTTCGGTATTAGGCATAAATCCGTAAGATACTTCTGATGATATGGCTGGCCAAACCTCGCTAATATCGTAGGCAGCATCTCATAGACGGGGATTCCTCTTTTGTTTTCCATTCTTAACCCCCCAAAACAAATATCTTACCCAAAATAACGGAGCCAAATATTTCTCCCGCTTGTTTTAAAAAATACAACGAGCAGACCCAAAGCAACATATTCTCCCTCCTCCCTCCAGGGATTCGCTATAAGATCTTCGTCTACGCTTTGACAAGTTCTCCGGACATCACACAACCACCTAGGCAAGATGGTTACTGCGCACCGGACCTACACAGAACTGCTCCGAATCTGTCTATATGCAGACATGCTTTATGCCCTTCATTTGTTCGGAGCATGCATTCTGGATGGCCCCCTGGGGCCGCACTCCTGAGCGAATGATCATAATTGAGCAAATGCAGCAAGGCCTAGATCTGATTTGAGATCGACACGGCGAAGTACAGGGCGGCGGGATTGGAGTGTTTCCCTAGCTATGGAAGCTGAAGAGCACCAGAGATTTCGATGGGATCTTCATGGTGCATTACATTTATCCCAAGTCTGTCACTATCACTATCCGATACACCGACACCTGGATGTGGCAACATAACGAGGAGTTAGACATCGAAGGGGCCTGGGACAAATGGCTGGTGCTGCCCTCGAGCGTCATCAGATTTTGTATCGACCTCGAAAGCACCGAGCGACGCAAAGACGAAGTGGACTATATTGCGGGCGAAATGGCCGACCAATGGCGATTCCAGCGAGCCGATGGCACCAACATGGACTCAGCCAAGGCTGATACCCCCGTATTTAGATGGGCGGGGAGTTCCATGCTTGACTGACGGCGCTGGGTAATTGATGAGGTCGCACCTCGTCAACTTCAGTCCTATTTTGCAACTGTAATGCTGGCAGCCTTCGTAGGAGGCCTTGGATGATCGCCAGCGTCTGAATCCCCCCTCTCCGAGTCAATTGGAGCCGCCCATTGGCTCGAGATTTGGTTTGGAGCTATTCAAAGAATCATATTTGGAAGGGGCTGGGATATCCATGACAGTTCCTGCTGAGCATGTGGTTACTGAATGCATTGCTAATGGGTAGTAATTTTATAGTAGTGATGGGTCTGACTATAACTTCGACGAGGACCCTGAAGAGGGCTCTGAAGAGAGTGAAGATCCTCAAGCGGCATGATGTGTTTGAATGTGTATTTCTTTTTTTAAAAAAAAGAATTGAAATTGAAGTTACAATCATGAAAACGAAGACGTGAAGTTACCTGAACAAAACAACGGATCACGTGACCCACGCGTTGCTATCGACCCGATTAGGTCTGTTTTGATTCTCGTCATCTCCATTCCCCGACAACTCAGCGCGACCCACAATCCACAATCTCCATGATTGTGCATTTACAATTTACAACTCTCTCCATACGCCGTTAATTCCTAGTTCTATTTCCTCAATTTTCACCAACGGTGCATTGTCTAGATCATGGCGGCAAGCGCGAGGGCGCAGAAGCCCGTCGGCTCAGCGCCATGGATTGCAGCAGAGAAGGAAAACATGGCCGAGCTAGTGGAACAAGAAATGGAAGAAGTGGAATACCCTGTTCGACACGAAATGGACTGGTTAAATGAACATATGACCGAGATCTTCTCCAAGGGCCAGGCGTGAGTTGCGACCGCACACTATGAAATATGTCTGTTCGGTGCTAACAATCACACAGGAACTTCGCGGACGTGTTTAAGACGCCCGGAAAGATGAGAGGCAAGACGCCTCGAACCGCTCGGAAGCGTGTCCCCGAAGAGTCTCGAGTGGTGAGTATTCTCCATATGGAATTGGTTTCAACAGTTCTCGTCTAATGCCCCTTGCAGCCTTTGAGCGAAATCTTCTCATCCGCCCAGAAACAGTTGGAAAACCAAGCAAGCCCGAGCCCGTTCATTCATCGTGTTGTTTCTAAGCCCGCTCCCGTGGCGGCATCGCCTGTGCCCCGCACCAAGATCGCGACAGAGCAGGCTTCGCAACCTGAATACCCCGATCTCACCCAAAATCTGAACTCCTTCCCAACATATAATACCGACTCTGGCTACCATGGCATGCCCGATGATGATGAAATGGTACTTCCTGACGTGCAACAAGAATCACAGGCTTCAACTCAGCCTTCTACCCAACCTTTCGAACAGGACGAGCCCATGAAGCTGGATACGCAAGAGGTCGACATTTCCGCTAGTCAGCAAACGAATGAAGAATCCTTCCATTCTGCGCGGGAAGAGATCCGCTCCCGCGGAGAGACCGTCGAGCCGAACAAGGACCAAACCCCAACCCAGGAGCGAACAGCACGTCCGGCCGCATCGGTTCCCGAAGAATCTGAACCCAAAATCATGTCGACTCCGACTAAGAAAACAAAATCAAAGCCAGATGTCAAGATTTCGGGAAAGCGAGATAATGAGGAACCTGAACCAAAGGAGAGTGATCCGGTTGTCTCCCAACCTGAGCCGTCTCCAGAAAAAGCCCCAGTATCTCCGGCAGCCCCACCTATCGAGACACAAGAATCTCACCCAAATGACGAGGATATGGAAGATACCACGAAAGACGACACAATTCTCGACAATCTTGATGATATCGGATCTCCTTCGGATGGTTCTACTCCAGAGCGACCATTCGCTCGCAAAAGCAGCCTGAGCTTTGCTACCCTTCCTGCGCGGGAACCTTTGAAGTCTCGAACAAGCCATGTTGACCTAGCTAAAATGAGTACTGCTGGGCGTCCCAGTTACTTTGGCAGGCAGACTGGCGGCCATAGAATTCCGCAAGCTGCGGCAGACGATAATGCCGGTTCCAGAGCGTTGGAAATTGACAACGACAAAGAGCCAAGTGAAGAAGCGGATCCTGACCAGGCTACCAGGATGCACAGCAAAAAGTCTACACAGTCACTACATGATAGAATCAGCATGCTAGGCAAACTCCAGCCATCCCGACCCAGAAAGTCAATCCCGTCCGCTTCTGGGCTGCCGGTTGGTCAGGTTCCCTACCCAGACCTTCCAGCTTCCAAGGCTGAATCAAAGTCCGAAGCTTCCAGCGAAAGGGCACATGAGGCCCCAGCTCCAGAGCCCATGTCAGTGGACGATGACTGGATCAAGCCTCTGAGCTCTCCCCAAAAACCCGAACTTTCCAAGAGCAAGACCACAGATGTCATGGAGAAGCTTGCTGAATTTGAAAAGGCTCGAGCAGTCAGTAAAAAAGATGCATTGCAAACAGAGCCCGAACGTCCCAAATCATCTACCTCGGTGTTCTCTTCACCTCGACCGCACAGTCACCAACAAAGCGCGTCTTTCTCTCATGGTGGTGCTGATGCTTCTACTACCCCAACCGGCTCGCCAAGACGCTTCGACGGTCATATCAGTGCTTCGAAGCTAAAACTGCACTCCATTATGAAATCCGCCAAAGGTTTATTCTCAAGCACTGGCAACACACCACGGATGGAACACTCGCCTGAGCAGGCGCGCATTCAGCCAAGTACTGACACGTTAACTAAACATGCCAAGCATCTATCCCAGCCAATCCCTATCACCAGTCCTCAACGTCCAGAAGGCCGCCGGACACGGAGCTCAACAGAGAAAGAAGAGAGAAGGCGCCAGCATGAACGGGAAGAGCAGGAGCGTGAGGATCAAGAAGAAGAAGAACGTGTTGATAAAGCTCGGGAACAAGAAAAGCAAAGAGCCCTCCAGCTGAAAACCGCTCAGGATAATTCCTCGGTCGAGCCAGAAGAGAGGGCAGGCTCAGCAGTACACAAGACCTCCCAGGCACAGCGCCAACAATCGCGCGAACCTGAATCAGCTCAGGAGTCTAGCTCGAGATTTGCCATCCCTCAACCGAAGCAAAATGACCGCCGTCCTCTCAAACCCACTCGCGAGCCCATGAAACGCCCCACGCCGCAACCCATGTCAATTCGTGTTGGCAGCACCATGTCCCGTCAACAAATCCCCGTTCCATCGTCTTCGGGTGCTCAGGAGTCGGCTGTGGCCGCAGCCCCCCCTGCCCCTGCCTCAAAGCCAACTTTGAAAAAGAAGGGTAGCAATACATCCTTACATACATCATCTTCTGCAAGCAGCTTTAAGAGCTCTGTTTCTAGCCAAACGCAGGCACAGCGCAAGGCTCAGGTCGCCAGCGACCGCAAGAAGGAGCAAGAACGCGAGGCACGCCGGAAGGAAGAACAAAAGCGTGACCTAGAACGCAAACGTGCTGCCCAGCAGCAACAACAGGAAGAGGCCCGTCGGCAGGAGATGAGGAGTCGTGCTGAGGCTGAACGGGAGCGCCAGGCTGAAAGAGAGCGCCAGGCCGAAAGAGAGCGTCAGGCCGAACGGGAGCGCCGCGAACGATCGGCTCAGGAAGATCCGCACAAAGCCGCCCGTATGGAGGCAATCAAGAAACGACAAGCAGAGAATGCTCGGAAACATGGGAGACATGGCAGCCAGCAGATAGTCAACGAGGTTAGCGCATTGTTCCAATCTAGAGTTTTTCATACCGCTAACAATCTCAAGGGGCCAATTCTACCGCAGGAGCCGTCTTATTCTCAGTCTTCTCAGCGAAGTGACCTGGGCGGTTCCCGCCCTGCTTCTCGCTTGGGTAGCTCTATTCAGCCATTCGGTGGCCGCAGCATCAACCCACCTGCGCCTAACCCTGCCAAACCGCCAAAGAGAGGCAACGATGAAACCAGCCACCGGCCTGCGCCATCTAAACCTAGTAACGTGCAATCGACTGGCGAGTTCAAACGGCGAAAGACAGAGGATGAGCACAACCCTATGCCGCCTGTGCGCACAATGGCGCAGCCTATCCGTCAATCAAATATCAGAAAGGTTAGTACCACCGGATCCCCTGTAATATGCTGGCGAACAAATTATTGACTTTGGGAATCTATAAAGCCTTCTACCCTTGGCCGTGGGCAGTCTTCCATGGCACCTCAATCGGCCTCTTCCAGTTACCGAAATGCCCAACCTCAGCGACCCGCTCACCCGATAGTCACGTACACTAACGGCAAGATACCGTTTGCTGAACCAAATCATGCACCTCCTCCACCAAGCGCACACAAGCCTGCGCCCAGCTCCGCCCAGCGGCCACCAGCCAAACCATCTCCCAAGTACCCTAGTGGTGAAAATATCCACTTGCCGGAGATCAACACCGATAGTGAAGATGATGATGATTCCGACTCCGAAATGTTCCCTGTTCCCAAGTGGGCACAGGCGAAGGAGTTGGAGGGTCTTCTCCGGCAGCAGGACGGGATGGAAGTTGACTCGATCTTCGGACCAATTGCACCGTTCTCTCTTGAGGATACTTTCAAGGCGGATAAGAAAGTCAAGAAATACCGTGACCGGACCAGCAGTGCGAACTGGTCCGGACCCGATGGACTTACTCAAGAGGAGATTCGGAAGGATGTTGCCGAACGACAGCGGTTGCGGCTCAATGGCGGTTGGAGCTTCAACAGCTAGTGATCAGCATGATAGTGTGAAGTTTTCTTTATTGGATTGTAAATCGGTCTGTACATTGAACAGCGGCGGCCTTTTTTTGGGAGTATGGATTTGGGTGGTGGACATGGTTATGTCGGTGTTATGGGTGTATCATCTACCTGATGGCGTTATCTTGTATTATTCTTGTGGTCAGTTCTGTTTATGGTCTTAGACAACATCTGCATAGTTGCATCCATCGGTGCATGGGATTAATGAATTGTTATTTTGGCATTGCATGTTCCTTCCCATTTTGGCATTGTGTTGGAGTTCATGATAGTTCTATATGCCTAGGATGCTCAGGCTCAGGCTCACTGAGTAGATGTCAGCACGGGCTCAGATCAGTCACGTGTAGGATGACTGATGCTCCGTGAGTGCTGAGTGCTCATTGGATGCTCTCTAATTACTCAGTGATGCTCAGTATCCAATCAGTGAGCAACACTGATGAACTCAGTTCACGAATAAGTCACTACTATCCATTCCAGCACAGTTCAGAATAAATAATCCAGTTCACAACATTCAATATTGAAATATGCTCGAATAGTTAATACCATGATATCACAGTAACTGGTCAAGCAATGCCCGTGCACTGCTCTCAGCCATGACGCCGATGCCGATGCAGCATTTCCCCGTTTCAATTAAAGCCCGCGCGCGGAAGTCCTTCTCTGCCTCCTCGACCCGTTTCTCCCACGTGGAAATATCGATCCTTGGCACAGTCTCGCGTAGGAACTCTATTAGGCCGCCTACTACCTCGACGAGATCAGGGACGGGGACGGGGACGGGGCTTTTTTGTTGTTTCTCGGGTGCAATCTCGTCAGAGGTTTGACGAATTCTGACAAAAGAGTATCGTAGGAAGTCATCGTCGTCGTCACTTAAACTGCGGCCTTTTTGGTCCAGAAGAAGGACCCAGCTGCCAGGGTGTATGTCTCTGACTCTGACTCTTGACTCATCATTTGCTGCGAGGCGGTTGCCAAAGAATCCGGCGGGAATGGGACTCACAGCGAATCCTCTGGACGATAAGGATGGCAGCGGTGACTTGTCGTTGTTAGTAGTGGTGGTGACTGATGAGGAGGCCTCCCCGTATGCGAATCGTAAGATAGCCTTATCGGAACCCGAACCTACGGAACGGAGGTATGATAGGAATTGGACGGCAAACCGCTCGGGGTCTAGAAGGGTGTTGCCTATATCGTAGTAGTGACTGTTCTGATGGTCTGCGTCTACGACATCTTCGCGTTGATGACCCACAAACGTGAACATGTGTATCACGGGAAAGACTTGGACGACGGAGGAAGTGAAAGTGACATTAGTAGTCGAGGGCGATGCATATTTACGGTTGCGCAAGGATCTCGAAAAGGCGTAAGTTGGATGGATGGTTTTGTCGCGGAGCCATCCTAAGTCTCCTGATGACCTCCCCCGCAACAGCAGCTGCGTGTAGAAACGAGCGGAGGCATCGTCGCTGTTCCTATCCGGTCCCTGCACGAAACAGAGCTGTTTAAGGGTTGTGGACTCCGCCAGAGCCGCTACTAGATCACCGAAGCCTCCCTCGTCTCCCTCTAGTTTGAACTTATCGACGCAGAGGCTGAGCGCAGACGCGCCCCGAAGCTCGTCGGATACAATGGCGGTAGCAATCACGCTAGGCGCGAGGTTTCTAAACGCGACCCAGTTAAGGTGCGTATTTCCGGCGTACGCAACGCGGAGAATGTAGCCCGAGGCCTCAGAGGACGGGCCTAGGCTATCGGGCACCTCTTCGAGCCGCCGCCGCAGCTGCTCGCGGAACTCGGCGAGCTTTTGGAATCTGCCAATTGTCTCTTCGTCGAGGTGGAGGTCGGCGAGCTCCCGTGTCAGAATCAGCAGATTATCGATGGCGCGGTCTATATGCGCATTTCGCGGCGGCTCGTGTGACGTGGTTAAGAGCGAACCTATTGTGGACGATGCATCTTTGGCGCGGTCTATGTGCGCATCTCGTGGCGGCTCGTCGGACGTGGTCAAGCGCCAAGGTGATGAGGTCGATACACTTTTGGCGCGGGTAGTGGACTTTGAAGGCCAGAAGTCTGTTTTATGAGTTAGTAAATGTGGTAGATATGTGCGAGCATGGAGAAGAGCGAGTAATTCACAGACAGTCGGAGATGCTTGAGATGACACCTTGCGATGATGCTTTACCCTGGTTTTCAACTCTAGTCTGATTTTCAAGCTCCGGCGGCCAAATATCTACCATTCCTAAGTCAGCACATGCATCCCACAGGCGGACAGATGGCGTGGAAACAAACGTACAGTCCAAGGCTGCAGCATTAACAAGCGGCCTATCCTCCAGTCTCAGGACGCTGGGTCCCGCGTCTAGGCTCATGTAGTATAAGTACTTGCGTAGCCACCGAAGAATAGACAACGGCACTCGAGGCCGCGGGCTGATGAGCACAATGTCAGGCTCTTTCTTAGGCGGGGGGTCTTCAACGGGATCCCAGCCACCCTCCTTGCTGTGGTAGGAAACCTCGGCCATATAGCGCACGGGGAAGCCAACGATGCCGTACTTGACGCCGCTGTCGAGGTTGGAGATATCGAGAATGACAAGGCCATACTCGGCGCAGTCGCCACGGAACACAGTGGATAGCGGCTGGAGCTGGACGTCGCCAGGGCGCGTGCTGTTGCTATTAGTGGCATCGTCATCGTCGTGCAACAACCCCAGCAAAAGGCACGTCGTTGTAAAGGGGAACTCGTTAAGCGCGTCATCATGCCACGGCAGCTCGGGCAGTATTTGCGGCTGCTCCCGCCGCCAGGAGCCATCAGGCACAATGAAAGGGGGCTGCGGCGTGTCTGGAATGGTAGGACGCTCAGTAGTACTCTCGGTCTTGTTGCCCCCCTGAGACCGACGATACCAGCCCTCCGCGAGCGCCCTCTCCGCCTCGAGCGGCGCGCGGTTCATGGGACCCGAGAGGATTTCGATCAGTGCGAGGGTGTCTGCCACGACATTCTCTACGCGTGCCTGGGATGACACTGAGGCGTCCGTGTCGTTGCCCTGGCGGTAGGCCACGGCCAGGGAGCGGCTAGCGCCACGGGGGCCGACATTGGCGACGACGGAGAAGAGGAAGGAGCGAGGACTGTTGGAGCCTAGACACTCGTATCCGAGCATTATATTGTTTACAAGAGGGGGCGATTGACATAAGTAAATCGTCCAGATAACAAACAGCTGGGAAACGACGAGAGGAAAAGTGCATCAGCCTAACATTTAGTTTAGAGCAGCCTGGTTTAGGCGTCTGGCAAAAGACGGCTAGCCTAGGCCTAGCGGGACAAAGGAGTGACTAGATATATATCTCTTGGGCTCCTGGGAACGCACCGTGGGCTAACTGACGTACACCTTTGGTTGTTAGAAATTGGGCTGAGAGTTTGTTTTGCTTCACATAACACTAAGGGAAGTCCCTTCCATCAATTAGCATCATTGGTCTAGTGGTAGAATTCGTCGTTGCCATCGACGAGGCCCGTGTTCGATTCACGGATGATGCACTTCTTTTTTGGATTTTGTATTTTTGGTCATGTCAATTTTGAGCTCTATGCCCTTTCAAATAGTTTGTTCTTTACTTATTTTTGGCTTTTTAATTCATGGTTCGTTCTATATTGGTGGTTTATGTATGGTTGTGTTCTTTCGTCTTATATCCTAAATATATATAGTATCCTAAAATCCACCTTAGCGGGAACCCCTACTACAACATAGGCTGTCCAAAGCCTAGAGCATTGTCCATATTGTTCCACCTCTGATCAATTTGCTCTATCAACCTGATTTGGACTGGCGACACTCTAAACGCTGCAAAGAGATACGCTAATTGTATTATGGTAGATTTCAGCTAAACTCATATAATCACAGTAACATCCTTAAATTCAGGAAACACATCGAAATCATAACCTTCCTAAGGCTTAGTATGGCAACTTAGAGCTATGAAGCAAATGAGCAACTAAGGTATTGTTCTGAGCATGGTCACTTGACAGCCCAGCCTATAAATAACCGACCTAGTCCCGTACAACCAACCCAACCCTATTTCAACCCAAGAGGAAGCCAAAGAATATGTGGCACATGTGCATTGTTTATGATTTTATACTTGGCCATCTACTTGGCCCATTTGCAGAACGTACACCATTACATGGAAAGAAAAAAAAAAAAAAAAAAAAACAAAACAGAAAAAAAGGCATAAAAACCCCAGTCCGAACCCACCCCCCTGGCAGCGCCGAGAAAAATATAATACAAGATTCTCTAGCCCTTACGCAGTAAATATCGACATTGAGCCAGCACTTACTGCATATCCGGCTCGATGTCACTAGCTCCTCCCTCCGCAGCCTCATCCATGGCATCGGGGTTGAGATTGGCAGCGTCGGGTGCGACACCGATTTGAGTCTCATAGGAGATAGTGCGCCAGCCAGATTCAGTGGTGGGATCCTTGACATATTCGGACATGGGGAACTGTTGGATGTTAGAACGTGATTCAAGTTCGTATTTGATGTATAAGTGCAGGGAAAAGGACTCACGTAATGATCATTCTTCTTCATGGTAACAACCCAGGGAACGTTGTCGAAGGTCACAGCGCGAATACGGAAGTACTCATTATCGGGAATTTTGCGGACTTCCTGAATAAAGCTGTCCAGATCTGGAGTTGAGACGCTGTTCACAGCAGTGAGGAAGTTGGTAGGTGCAAGACCGTAGTGGTAAGCGGGGGAACCACGGCTCTGAAGAATAGTGTTAGCGGGATTCAAATGGATGATGTAACAAAGGTATCGATACTCACCCTCGCGCTCACGTAGATCTCGCTGTGAACCATGGAGATTTGCTGGCGAACAGCATGATGGGGTTTCTGTAGAACAGCACCACAGAAGGCAAGGGCACGATCTGTCTCAATGTCCTGAGTTGGCACTGTGGGGACGCGGATGCGCACTTCCTCGCCATTCCGAATGACCAACGCATCCAGGGATTCCTTCTCATACATGACATCCAGCTCTGAAACGCGGGTGATGATTTGGTCATCTAGCGTGAGAATAATGTCGGCTTCTTCGAAGCTGGTGCTAGGGTCGGGGATGACGCCTGCGGGAGGGCTGTCAACCTTGCGCACCATGAACAGCTGGTGCCGGGACGGGTTGGCCTCGGTGACCTTGTTAATCCACTCCTGCGAGACGCCCATGATGCGGGCCTGGCTCATCTGCACAACATAGCTCTCCATGTTCAGAATTCGCAACGTCGGGACCTCTCCTTGTTGGATCTTGGAGGTAACGGGAAGCAGATATGGAGTTGCAAGGCCGAGGTGATATTCAACATCCTTGTGAGAGCTTGCAGAGCGCTCACCGAGATAGTTCAACCACAACGCCTGCACCACACCGTCTTCGCCGACAAGCACACCGTTTGAACATTGTGCACTGAGCCCGGTATCCACGGTGACAGCATCTAGGTTGATTGCACGGTAACGAGGGGCAGCTGCGTTGGCGGGGATTGACACAGTTGTGATATCAGTGACAGTGGTTTTGGCCACGACAATGCGGTAGTTTTGGTTGAAGCCAACAAAGATGGTATCTTGGCCTTGTTTGATGTAGTTGGTGCTGAGCTGGGCGCTCTTGACCGGCGCCTTGACGAGGCTGGGGTCGTATTGAATGATGCTGTAGTTCTGAAGCGGATGCAGGAAGACAACCTTAGCACTGACAATGATTGAGTCGGCCACAGTGATGTTAATGTCGCAAAGGTCGTAGGGGACAATGGCCCGTGATACTACCACCAGACCCTTCTCAGCATCGATGACCAGTCCGAATCCAGTCTTCTTTGCTTGCGGGTATCCATCCAGCTTCAAGGGCATGATGCACGATACGCGCACGAAGCTACGGACAATCTCAGCAGCAGCAGGCTGGCTGATGCCGTCTAACTGGATGAAACTCGCCTCTCTTGGGACAGGAGGCTTAGCAGGAATGGGATCGGCGATATCGGAGAAATCCCAGATACCAGAGTCGTCGTTACGGACCGCCATCCGCATCTTCGGATGCCAGTGACGGTCAACGTAGATGATACTAGTTCCTTTTGTGTGGAGATCGCGAATATGGCGGTAGGAGATCACCACGCGTGTGCGATCGGGAATGTTTTTCATGACCTCTACGAACTCATTGAGGTTACGGGTGGGCCGCTTGTCAATCGAATCAATGATCCACCCTGCCACGGTGTTCTCCAGCTTGAAAGAGCCTGCTGACTCACAGACATAGACTCCGCGAGTGGCAATGGCATAGAGACGTGACTGCTGGTACGACAAATCATGGAAACTAGCTCCAGCAACTGTGACGAAACGATCCGGTGTGATATCATGAAGATTTCCCACTTGACACTCGACCTCAACGTCTTCGCCGCCTCTCTGAACCAGCAACTTGACAGATTCGCCGACGCTCGAGTCTAGGATATCATCGAGACGAACAAACTGCGTAAGGAGCTCTCCATTCACCTTGACAAGCACATCTCCCTCCAGCAACTTACCATCTGCGGGTCCCTCCGGAAGGATGATCTCCGCCGCAAGCATGTTCGTTTCAGTAGGTGCTGCGGCACGGATAGCAGCCTCCCACTCGGGGGTCAGGCCAAGACGGCGACATTCGTCGAACGGCCTCAAGACCCACTGTGTTTGAATGGTACCACGAGTGACAGGCTGAGATTGGCGGATACACTCTAGCGCACGAAGCGGGCGGTCTAGCGGCAAAAAGTAGTCTGTCGCAGCTCCGTCAGCTCGACCACCAGCCTGCAAAGCAACTGCATGGCCAGCAAGATTGACCACGGGACTTCCCGAACTACCGCCACTGGCTGCAGCTGCGGCCTGGATGTAGTTTGTGTTGAAATCACAGTAGCCCTCTCCATATTCAGGCGCATTTCGGTCCAGTCGACTGATCACGCCGGACAGAATGCTCAGCTTTTCTCCAGCATCATTACCCACGACACGGATCTCTGTGCCAACTCGCGCTCCATCCGGCTGGAGCTTAAGCTCAGCGAGATCCATATATCGAATTTTCGCCGGGTCGAACTTTAAGATACCGAAATCATGAACGGGGTCCCGGTAAACAGGCTGGACATCGCACTGTGATTTTGACAATGTTGTTAGTGATCGGGCAAGCGCTTTAACAAAACCATGGCGCAGGAGCGACTTACTTCCTCGTGGTTGTCAAAGATACAGTATCCCCAGAAAGGACCAGCACCGACAACGTGGCGATTGGTCAATATGTAGCCACGCTCTGCATCCACCACGAAACCAGTTGCTTGACTGGACATGGAGAGCTCCGTATCGAAAGAGCAGGTCTGACAGAAGTGAATTGAGACAGCGCATTTCACGACATTCTCAATGGTAGCCTGCCATTCAGGTGAGTCTGTTGTAGCAGGGATGGCGACTGGCGAGGGAGCTCCATCTAAGTCCTCCTCGACCTCATAGACAGTTCCATTGGCGGGCGTCGCGTCGTCGGGAGTCAAAACTGCGGGCTTAGGTCTGAGTTGCTTGTTGGGATGATCGGAAGTATCGGCCGCCGTGCTGCGCTTTCGCTTTGCACCCATGTCGCCTCTGTTATCCATAGTGAAGGTATCTGAGGGTTGGAGGTGGTATAGACGGGGTTTTAGGTGGTTGGCAAGAGACGAGATCGTCCGGGAGCCTCTTGGGGCTAACGGGGCAGCAGAGAATGGGATATAGGACGATTGAAACACGTGAAGATGCGGAGTTAAGGAATGTGACGCAGATGACCGATCAACGGCTAAAGACCTCAAAGGATTGGAGGTTTGTTTTGAAGCTGGATAAGACGACAAAGGGGTGGTGGCGGCGATTCGCAAGCTCCTTTTGAATACAGCTAACAAAGAACAATACATCCACCAGACAATTGGGGAAAATGTGTATGCGCCTTGACATCAAGGCAAAACGTGCCCTCCAACAAGTCCCAAAGGCGGAGAAGCAAGGACGTCATATCATTGGCCCAGCGCTTTTACTTTCACATCTCAGTATTATTGCCAGCAGAAACCTGTTTACTACATTTTTACCTATGTTTATATTTACCCAAACTTATACATGCCTATATGTATTATCTTCCTATATATCCTGGCAGGTTAGAGCCACGCGAGGCTCAACATAATATCGAACACATTGATTCTCATACCTAGCACTGGAACACACCTTTCCTTGAAAACAGGGGTTTGGGTATCAGACCTCAAGAAGGCGGAGAGCATAGGCGGTAGATTTCGATAGATATGATCCCATGGCAGCCTCATGCGCCCAACTATGAAAATGAGACTCTGAATACCTCTTTGCCTGATTTACATGTGGATGGGACGCATAAGATGTTACGTTACATTCAGCTAATATACAAATTCAGAGGTTGTTTTCTAGCCATATTACTCAAACATAAAGAGTTCTTTCTTAAATGCTCCCATACTTCCAAAGGGTTGGGAATAATGGAATATTTCCCGGTCAGATATCACAAAGATCATGACTGCTTCAATGTTCTCAACTGTTCAAACATTCGGGGGGGTTTTTTTTAAACCAGTAGCAATGGTGCATATAGTCGAAGGTCCATGCTTTTTCTTTTGCCGGTATGCATAGTGTTTGAAGGGAACGAGCCGGCGCCTCCCACGAAGCTTGCAGGGGTGGCCCGAACCGTGGTCGCATGAAACGTGGTGGCGGACAAATCCGGAGCTCGAAATAATCTGTGGTATGCCTTCTCACGCGGAGGACTGCATGTTTCCCCATAGTTTGCTTCAGATAATCGACTCAGTCATAGCGCCAGGGCTAGGTCCACCATTTCCTTGCATGGACGGAGGACTCGGCCTTTGTGAAGTAGAGGCCTTTGTAGACCGCGAGAAGAGCTCGTTGAGTCTGGCATATAGCTCATTCACAGCGGGAAGGTTGGGGGGTGGTGTCATGATGGCTGGCGTTTGGGGCACGGCACCACTCGCTTTCTTCGCTCGATCGGCGATAGTCGCAAGGTAGGCCAGGTTGGCTTGTAGGCGTCGCATGCACTCAATGTATTCGGGGGTCGGCTTCTGATTGGCTTTGGATGCATCCGGTTGCTCTGGTACGGGTGAATTTGTATCCGGGTTGGAGGCGGGGCCAGCCTTGCCGGCCGCTTGAAGGTTCACCACCTCTTGCAACAAGGCCGAGTTGATGTCGAGAAGGGCCGTGACGCGGGCCTTCTCACGCGCCGCAAACTGAGCTTGGGCATGGGCATGGGCTTGAGCCTGGGCCTGGGCCTGGTTTGGAATGGCAGAGGAGGCTCCGGTTTGGGGCGAATTCATTTGCGAAGGGGCTTTGGGTTGGTTGCCGAGTAGGTTGTTCGCTGATATGGAAGCCATGTTTTGAGAGAAGGTCTGCGCTACTTGAGATGGCATATTTGCGCCGGATGTGGCTTGAGGGGGGACAAACTGGCCCATGGGGGTAGGGATGGGAGTCTGGGAGTAGGGCGCTGAGAAATTATCCATAGGTGCTATTATGATTAAGAATATGGTTAGTTCAAGTTATTCCAACAACAAAAACGACCTGGATAGTAAACAGTAGACAGGAGACAAATGGTCAAAGCCAGATAGTGCCAAGGGTGATAGCGGCACAGCCGATTTATCCAAGCCGGGTCATAAGGGCGGGTGACACGAGGGGGTGGGCTCGAGTGGAATAATTCAATTCGATCTTGAGGCTCACGGGAACCCCTTCCTTTCCCCAAGAATTTGAGCAACAATTCTACCCCGCCGGGTAAGAGTGACAGACGCGCCGTGCCAATGGTAACAACCAAAAAAAAAGGGGGGAGGGGACAACGAACCAGAAGACTGTTGGAAACCTGAAGGCATCATACCTCCACCAGGACCAGGCTGCATGGGTATAGCACCAAAATGTTGAGCGGACGGTGTCTTTGATTGGGGGTATGGGGGAACAGCGTTGGGATAAAAAGGCATCTGTTGGTTTTGGGGGCTCTGAGTTGGGACGGGATAGCCTGCGGGATAACCAGTATTGGGGTCCATTGTGTAATGAGGGACCATCACGGTTTGACGGGTGGCTCCAAGGATTCCTTTCGCCCTGTAATACTTCTTTTCTCCAGCGATCCCCTCGTTTTAGGGAAGCTACTGTGAGATTACGCAGGCCGCACGGACGAGACGGTGAAGGCCCAACGGCGCCTGTCAACCGGGAATCCAGGGATGGGGGAGATTTGGCGATACCCGGAAACTGCTAGGACCAAAAAAAGACAGTCGTGATTGGTTCAGTCAAAAGACAGGGGTGTTATTAGGAACACAGCCTCCACAGCAAACTGGGACTCGGAGCAAGACAGATTCTGGTGCCCAGATTCGAGCGATCAGCCGTGGGCGGGCTAATGCAGCGGAGCCCTTTGGGAATGGTGGAGACACAGGCTTAAATGAATGATGTTGAGATGATAACGGTAATATCTCAAGTTGACTTGAATCTTGACTTCGTGATTCAGAGTTCTTAAGTGTGTACTTTGTTGTTTAGAGAGTGTAAGTGGTGTCCACAATGAAGGTGACATTCAAAGGTCACGGGGTTCAATGCTAAATGCCTCAGGCAAAAGATATTAATGCCTAAATTTTATGGTGGAAATATATTATTGCCTTATAATCTCATTTTCTCGGTTTTTTTTTTTAACAATATACAAGAATAGTCGGACTATAATGTCTCTGTCTCTAGGAATTGGATAAACCCAATATATATAATATTAGCTTGAAATGATATTAGAGGCGTGAAAATAAGATAATGCTACCATATCCTTTTGCGTACTGTTTTCCTACAATATATGTTGTAGCCGGATATGTGGAAATTTGACCAGAAAGCTTTCACTATAATGATATTTCAAATATAAATTGTGATAAATACTCCATAGGCTTCGCCACAACCAGCCTCGAAGCCACACTGCATTTTTCTCGCTCATAGTGACTTTCAGTCTCCTGACCTCACGTATGTGTTCATACCTTTTACCGCCAATTGTTTGGAGTGACATTGGACTCCCCTAATTCTAAACTGCCGACGGCTCACATCTACGGGGCAGTGTTGGGAATAACACTATAAGGACAAAAGTTCCCTGAGTACCCCAGCAGGGATGTCGAAGGGGGCGTACTTTGTTGTCCATCTGGGTGTGTCAGTATTTGCTAGCAACGGCTTGGTGCTTATGGCCTCGCGATTAGTATCTCCAAGCTCGTTGATCACGTTCGGGGAATTGGGCAGAGAGTACATGCATGGGAAAGGGGGCGGAGGACTTGACGAATTCTAAGAAGAATTGACAAAGCATCCAATTGATATGTCAGGAATAACCATGCGACACATCATGCAATCTCGCTAGAAGCGGTAAATTGCTAGACGATCTACTCCGTGTAAACAAAGTTCATAGTCAATCAGTGCAAGTGCGTCTTACCTCTGGCGATCCCCACCACACAGACATATGAGTGCAGCCGGTAACTAGGAGCTGCAGGGGATAAACAGAACCATTCTTGAAATCCAGATATGAACAAAATTGGACAAATATACACACCTACCGTGGGCATATAATTGTGCATATGTGTGCGGTGTAAACATGTAGGACGCTAAAAGGGGAACTGTGGACCAGTGTGTAAATGGATGGGTACCTAAGTAGCGTCATTTGGACGCCACAAGCTCCATTAAGGGGACCCCATTTCCAGGAAATGCAAGTCGGATATGCGCACTTTATGCGAATGGGATGCGGCTGAGCAAGCACTGACAGCCCTTTACCTACCTACCTAGGTAGGTATCTCGGTAGATCAATATCCAGGTATCCATGCATCGAGCCCGGATGGTTCCAATGCCATGGATGAGTCCAAACTCTAAACTCAATCTCCTTCCCGTCGACAAACTTCGAGCCTTTACTCCGTACCTCCCCGTGGACAATTACAATTACACACAAATACAGATTTTAGCGTACGGAGTTCTCGGGTGGATGTTCTCCGTTACTTGTATGGTATGGGACCTTGTTCAAAGTCGAACCAACTCCACATATTAACAAGCACACAACATTGAAATTGGATAGTATCCAGAGATGTTCCTTAAAAGCCTGAATTCTATCAAAAGCAACACACTCTTCTCCACAAGGGAACATCCGGGAATTGGGAAGCTTATCGTGCGTTCATAGAATTCATGTGTCTCCACTTGGATATCGGGGTTTGACCGAAGCCCTGGTTTGTATATCGTAAACGGAGTCCTCCGTAACTATAGATAAGAGGCCTATGCATCCACAAGGGTACTCGGTACTCCATACAACATACATACTCCGTACTCTTGTATCTTGGGAAATAGCACGGTGGCAAATTGAGCCACCATCACATATTGCTTGGTTCGCATTCTTCACCCCTTTTCAGCCAGCACATGTCGATCACCTTTGGAGAGTCTCAATCCTTGAGGCCTTTCAGAGGGAGACCGAAGCAAGCCCGCCCGGCCGATATAAGGTGAGGTTGAGGATTTTTACCGAGTTAATCCCGGCCGGCCGGTAAAAGTTCAAAGGTCCCAAGGTTGACATTCGGTGTTTGGTTTAAACTTCATATCAGCCACATGGATTCGACCAAAGCCTCTTGTTAGACGAACATATGGACGTGATATTGTCAAACTAACTGACTAGGGTGTGATAGGTAGAGCATAACAATAGTGACATCTGCGGACCAATGCATCAAATGCGCCCGTATCCCAGCCCTAAATCACACTCTTGTGTAAACGGTGTGCTTCAACACCCTTGTCGAAATACGTACTTCTTAATCGGCGTTTCTGTCCATTAGTCTGTGAGGATAAGCAAGGAGACAAAAGGGTAATACGGAGACATATACAATGGAATACTGGTTGGCAGAAGGCAACCGGTGGGTACAAACACAGCCACATACGTTTGCGAACCATTATTTCAAAGATTTGATGGTGTTTTCTATAATCTACAAAATGGGTCATGCACGGAGTTTTATCCTGTTATTCGAATATCAATTGATATTGATATTCATTTACCTATCAGGTGCCACGAGGCAGTCCGAGGAGGGTGATGGTTGTTCACATCCTGCAGCAAGTTGCCATAGGTTTCTCAACTGCACCGCTATGGTATGATCAATATTGTAGATGTCTGGCAGGTTCTAAGGGGCAAATTTTCAAGGAGTCGTGGGACTTGTGGAAATAACCACCTAGCCACACTTCACATAGCATATGGCATGCCCTTGATAGACCACATTAGTACATACATAGTTGAGCGTTGCAATGTCGAGTTCTTATCCGGGGAATTTTCCTGCCTATTAACAGACAGGAAAAAGGGGAAAAGATATCCGAATCCAGGCTCCAAAATACATCTCTGTAGTCCGTTTCGATACTGTATCTGCTTTGACGCTTTGCAGATCAGTACTTTTCGAGTCTCCACAGGACTCGGAAGTTGGGCCTCCACATATTATGACGCGCTATAGTTAGTTACATACATGGTACGCAGTAGTTAGCGCACCTGAAAAGATCTGTTCATAAATATTCAAGTCAAAGCACATTTTGGTTCGATACTAACTGATCGGCAGTCGGAAGCTGGCCAGAGGCATTGGCACTGTGTGATCATCGCCGCATGCTCTGCCACTTGGTCCGCTTCCTCCCATACGAAATTTCCTGTAGAAACCCCCACTTCTCCTGCTCCCTCTTGTGGCTCGTAGGTCAATTTGACAAATTTGCCGTACAAAAACCTGGGGCAAGCCATTGGGTCCATATTATATGGTATTTACTTTCCTTTTATGTGACCAATGACCTTGACTGACCCGAACCAAGGCTCAAGAAAAAGATGTCCAGGCGATCACCAGAGGGACCTGAATATGCCCATTTTGCTATGATCTACATAGATAACGATGGAAATCTTTGCCAAAGGGCCTCTGATTCCATTTCAGAGAGCCGCCAAACCATTCTCTCGCCTAGAGTCACACGTGAATTCCTCAGAGCGGTGGCAATGTCGAGAGAAGCCCACGCAACACAATGTCAAGGTAGGGGTTCTATTCACCCCACATGAAGTGTTTTTATTGATCCAGAACAGTTTCTCCTCAAGTTCTGTCTAGCGGGGAGCCCCCATTTAACAACCACACCTCTGCTCTGTCGCAGGGGGTGGCCTACAGTGAAATGGGGGTTGGTCAACATCAACATAGGATACAAGCCCCATTTCAATCAGAGTCCTCGTTTCGGCCGACAATGTGGCCCTCAAGCGAGTCTTGGCCTCTACAAGCCAGCCCACAACCCAAGAAGGATTTCGGAGGTCGGAAGCTCAACTTGGCTCTACACCAAAGAACACCAATCTCTGTAAAAGAGAGAGGTTTTTTGCGTCTCTACTATGAGAAAATCTTCCAAAACTTGCAACAAACAAACTGCCGAATCATTGCCAAAGCCTACATCAAATTAGTTGAGCCGCGCAAGCAAGTCAACTACCCATACAATGGGCGGAAGATTGTTGAAGGGAGAACCCAACAGCTGGATCCAGAAGCAACTAAGCCACCGTGGTGGCCACGTGGAGTGAGCCATCGGGAGCCGGATCATCTTCCAAAAGTTGGTAAGATAGCACTATCCTTCCGAATGTCCTACTAAGCTAACAATAATCAGAACGCATTCGACTTTTAGTGTACATGCTTTGCGAGATGCGCGAAACCCACGGTATCACAACGGCCAGACTCAAACAATGCGATCAGCCCATTCGTCGTCAAATCCTCCCGGTCGAGCGTTTACAAATCCTAGACGAGGCATACCGAGTCCGCGAGGAGGAGGAGAACTTCATCGATGGGATTTCAGGTACATACTTGCTTGCATTCTCTTCTAGACTCCCCGACGCTCACATGTGTTATCTAGATGGAAAACCTGTGTCTATATCCCAAACCAATCTCCCTCAAATGACCGAAGACACATCCAGCGGACAAAGCTCGCCAATCGAACCAGTCCCTTCTCAGAAAATGGTCGATTCTGAGTGCAGCGACGGAATATCTGGCACCGATATAACCCAAGCTACCTCCAGAGACCTGTCGAGGGCGTCATCATACAATCCTTCCAATCCTTACAGCCCAGCAATGCACTTGGCACCAAACACCCAATACCAGCCTGTCGGCACTTCTCCTAACATGTCCACGTCGCCATTGGAATCGAGGCCCAAAAATGAATCACTATCTGTTGGGGCGCATTTGATTGACCAAACACGTCCCGTTAGCATGGAACACTATCCATATCCTGGGGTTTCTGGTATTCCACCAACCCAGATGCAGTTCTATGGTAACCCTAATTTGTCCCCGAATGTAGGTGTTCCAATCACCCATACCTCGACAGAAAACTTGTCAACAGAGACAATGATGCCATACGGCCACCCCTACTATTTTAACTATTGAGCGTTAAAATATGGAAAGCAGAAATATAATGTCTGTTTACGATAATGAATTTTGTTCGGGTTGCAATGGAGCAAGACACCCTGCTCGGATGATCCCTTACAAAGTGAGCCTGGGGCGATGCTTCTTTCAAAGAAAAGCACCAGTTGAACTTGTAATTAACAATGAGGTCAAGTTTGTGAAAAATTCAGGGATAAATACAAAGGCGGATCAGCACAGGCCGGCTTAGTCCCCCTTCATCATCAGGAATCATTGCTCTGGCAAGCCTACAAACACTGCGAGTACCATTCACTGGTGTATTTACAGGTCCCACTTGCGCAGGTTGTGCCTCCAGTCCAACCCGAGCCACCACACTGACCATAGAGAGGGACGCTAGTAGTACCACCGGAACTGGCAGTAGTTGTGGTAGTAACAAAAGTAGCTGTAGTGGAAGTGGTAGAAGCTGTACCACCCAGAGCAGCCAAGATACCCGCATAGGCGGGCTTCTTCACCAGGTTCGCATCCCAAGGGCACGCATCACCCTGACCAGAGAATGTGCTAGGAACCCAAGAGTACTTGTCAGTGTAGTCCCAAATAGTAATTCCGACACACTTGTCGTTTGCCACACAAGCTGCAACGGTATTTTGGTAATCGGTCGACTGCCGGGCAAGCAAGGTAGTAGTTGATGGTAGGGTCATACGGATGTCAAGTTCAGTGTAGGCAACGTCGACACCTAGGGCTGTGAATGCGGCTAAGTTGGTAGTCTGCGCACTCTGGCTAGGGGTACTTCCGACAATGAAGTGTGCCTGTAGGCCGACACCATCAATCTTTGCTCCATACTGTTGCACGAGTTTGACAATTCTTTGGGCACCCGTTGACTTGGAACCAGCTGATTCGATGTTGTAATCGTTGTAGTACAGCTTGGCATCTGGGTCTGCGGCAGCTGCTGTTGCAAATGCGATGGGAAGGTATGCCTCGCCGATATGTTTATAGAAGATATTGTCACGGTAGGTGCCGTCCTCATTAAGAGCTAGTCATCTATATATTAGCTACTTGATGATGATGATACCATCAGCTCTAGGTTCGACACTCACCTTCATTGGCAACATCCCAAGCATAGCATTTGCCTTTGTAGTGAGTCACCACGTTGGTGATGTGGTTCTTCATGGCAGCAAGCAGAGTTGCGTTAGTCCAGGAGCCGCTTGAGACTATTTCACAATTAGAACGCCCATTGAAAGATACCCGAGATAAACAGAACTTACCCCAGTTGGGCAATTGGCTATACCAAACCAGAGTATGACATCGCAGCTTTTGGCCATTTGTAGCAGCAAGGTCGGCAATGACATCTCCATTGGTATAAGAGAAGGTGTTTTGAGACGGCTCGCTTGCATCCCACTAGCGAAAATTAGATCGAGGGTCTAAAAAGCACGACAAGTCTTGTCCAACCTTTTGCGCATTGCCGGGAGTAATTTGACCAAAGTCATCTGTGTTGCTCAGTTGAGTAAGGTATGGAGCATCAGTCAACTCGGGGTTATCAGTGGCTGATCCGAAGTATAGCTTTCCCTTTGCGACGGCAGCGGCGTGTAAGCCGGCCCCTTGAGACCTATTGAAAAAAAGGACATCAATCTCTGTCAAAGTATCTATAAACTGAAAGATAAACCATACAGCTGAGGAAGAATACTGGCCAATGCCAGGGCAATAGTAGAGAAGTGAACCATGACGAGATAATCAACGCCAATAATTGAAGTGATTACAATATAGACTTGGAATGAGGAACAGAAAGGGTTGATTGAGCTACCTTTATAGTCGGAGATAAACAGTGATAGCTAAATTGTCAAGATTTAGCAATTACCAAGGCCCCGTCACTGGGTAATTTCACATTTGGCAACTGTGTGAACTTTGCGAACTTTGCCGGACCGACAGGCCGTGGAATAGTTGTCGCGGCCCTTTTGGAATAGTAAAATGGGCATGATTTCGACTTAGATGCCTGAAGATGATGAGCTCGTGCATGAAATTGGTCACTTTAGCCAGGGAAATAGACACGGGGCGCGGCGCCACATGGTGAATAGGCTAGAGACACGAATAAAGAGACAGCGGAGCAAATTCCGTATCTTCTTCAGGGCAAAAAGAGGCGTTTTTCATATTTCCCCGTGAAGCTGCAGAAAGAGGCCGGGTAAATGCGCTCTTCTCCGCTTCCGCAGATCCGGGGAATCTTCAAGGCCGTCGATCAACTCTTCCCCCCCTTTCGACTTCTCTGTACATCTTGGCTACCTATGTATCGCTTTCCCTTTCCGCTTTAGTGCTCACCTCTTGCCGCTTTTTACTCACTGAGTAAATCTGGGTACGCCCTTTCGTCTTACATAATCATCGAACTTCCAAGGTTCCAACCTTGGAGGTTTGCTGACCACCTTGGGCATTACCTTTTTATTATGTAAGCCAAGTGATTCATCAAGTGTCAGTACGCCACCGGCACATAACTCTGTCATTGGTTATAACCTCACCGCCGTTTTATCACCGCCTTTTTGAAACATATAGTTACGCTAATTTCAATTTGTAAACAACTGTCTAACTATCCTATAGTTAACTAAAGATTTCACCCACCCCTAAACTAGCGACCAAGAGATCTACCAAATTTTCTTCAGATTGAATTCAGATTTACTTCAAATCCAATTCAGATCTAATTCAGATCCAATTCAGATTCAATTTACTTTAGTAGAAATCCCTACACCCATTTTAAAAGGCATTAATTTTATTAACATTATAATCCAGGTATTCAGACATCTTTAACTAAGCATCGGTAGGCTTCAATTAATAACTAGTTAGTTACTCCGTACAACATGATAGTTAGTTACACATTCGTTTTTGAAAAGTGATCTAAATTACTGCTGGCAATATAAACCAATGAGAGAGTTATAAACGAAGAAACGTCCAGCACCAGATCCAAACCCATCCACCCCAAAGCGACCCAAGCAGACAGCTACCCCTGACCCTCCAAAACCTAGCAAAGCGAAGGCAGAACCGCCAAGCATTCCCGCTAAACGACCATCATCCATCCAGCAGCCACCTAGCAAGGTTAGCTATAATTAGCATCTTATCAAAAGTGCAATCTCCGACTACTCACACTGAATAGCACGAGGCCAACTTCATCCTCTACGGCAGAGGCCCGAAACAGCTACTATCCGCAATCCAACGAACCATCAACTCCTAGGACATATAGTACTCCAATGACCGGAATACGTGGGCCAACGTCGCTAGATTTGATCTACTAGATCGAATCTAGATACTATAGGCATCCGTATATGATACTAAGGCCAGATTGCAGTACTATAAGAAGCTGGCTAAAGAGACTAGGAATCAAATCAGAGGTTCTATACTAGACACTTGGTCAAAAATATATACCGAACCGTTAGAGCGTCAAGCGAGAAACAATCTTACCCATAGAGGGGCCGTGCTCCTTAACTACGACGTTATAACCCACCAACCCAACAAAGATATTTAAGAGCGCTAGAAAAAGGCATTCAAAGAGTACTACGCTGTCAGCTTACAGATATATAGAGAGCGTTTCCAGGGAACGTTCACCGAGGATTCCACTATTAAAGTCCTTAACCAACGAGCTAACGTGATGGCTATGGATAAATGGAGGGACGAGTACTACGAGGGCCAAGATCTCGTTAATATACGTCAAGCTCGAGATCAGATTCGTAACCTCTGTAACGAGTGGATCGTTGAATGGAAACACCAGCCAGCACTGATCCCCTCAACCACTCTTCTCGATCAACTCCACTCTCTGGATTCCCTGGTCGGTTTGTAGGTAGAACCCGATGTTGAAATTACTATAGCTGTGTTTTTAGATATCACAGAGAAACGATGGAACAACTTTATTTCAAACTGAGAGACACCGACTACGATACTGAAGTGGGAGCGTACGCTGTCGGGGCGATCGATCGATCGAATGGATAGATGCCGTCCCTCAGAGAGATAGATAGATAGAGAGAGAGAGAGAGAGAGAGTCATGCAGTCTACAAGATGAATCAGATGGAGAAACAATGCCAATAGATTGCAAAGGCGTCAAGTGGACAGGGAGAGAGAAAAGAGAGAGAAGGAGAGAGAGAATATATCTACTACCAATAAAATGCAACGCGCTAGGCCCTTCTGATGGGAAGTCAGGAGAAGAGAGAGAGAGAGAGAGAGCAATTGTATTGGTAACTGCTAACTGCTGTTGTTGGAGAAGGGGAAAAGAAGAAGAGGGAGAGGAGACTACAGTCCTGTCATAGGGGTCAGGTGACATCTGCCACAACACCTTCCCATGCAGTCGTTCTCCCCCATATGATTACGAGGTGAGTGTTATTTGCGTATTACGAATTCTAGCGACTGACATTGCAAAGTACATCTAAGGATGCCGACTCCGCCAATCACCAATCAGCAATTGGAGTTACTGGAGAGTAGGGAGACCTACGAAGACTCCAACGAAGGTTTCCAGTTTGCAGGTACCCTGATTGTGTATCAGCTGAATGGCTTTTTGTATCATGCGATGCTGAAAGGTCGTTATTATTCTCCTTCGATTCTCAATGCAGAGGATCTTATAAATGTGAAGCAAATTCCCGCCTCGGCCTACAACCCCAACTTTTCTGTCGGATTTACCGCAGCTCCTGAAATGCTGCCCAATGGCTGTTATGTCAAAAAACCTGGATTGATCAGTTACGATTTGATCAGCGAAGGGCCTCAACCGAATTCGATTGCGGAGGATGTCCTTAAAGAAGCAAGGGTTTACGAACTCTTAATGATACACCCACATCCCAACATTGCTACCTATCTAGGTTGTCAAGTTTCTGGCGGCGTAATCACGGGTCTTTGCCTCGAGAAGTACCCGCGCACGCTAATGAAAGAGGTCAACCCAGGCGCCCTTATGAAGAGAGCACTTAGAAACACGCGGGAAGCGAGGGAGGATTATAGCCGTGTCCTCACGGACATTGACAGTGGCATCCGGCATCTCCACTCGCTAGGGTTGGTCCATAACGACATCAATCCAAGCAATATAATGATTGACGGTGATAGAGCAATCATCATCGATTTCGGGTCTTGCCGGAAGATAGGAGAAAGCCTCAAAGATGTCGGCCGTACTTATGAATGGTACGATGGAGAAATGCAGCAGTCTCTTCCCGAGAATGACTTGAAGGCCTTGGAGGAGATTCGCATTTGGCTTGGTGTTGGTTCATCAGAATTCCAATTTGGAGTCTAATACTTCTCTATGCATATTATCTTCAAAGCCATATCATTGTCTGCGCTCTTGTGCTTCTGTTTAACTCGTTTTACCTGCCCCCGAACTGTATCAAGGCAGACCCAAAGTAAGAGGCTCAGTATGTCCTTGGATTACATACAGCAACGTGAAGCTATGTACATGATGTCTGCTTTCCATTTTTCAGCCGCGAGTAATGAGCGCATAAACAGGAAAATATTTCTGAAAGTGGAAGTGGTGAATCGCTTTGTTTGGTGAAAAAGCCGTAAAGTGTGAGTACAGCGCCCAGACCATAGCCACTCATCCCTCAGCAATCGAACTACACGTATGGGTCCTGCTTATGTTAGTGGGTATGTAGCCTCCTGGCACTCTCAGGGCGATTTGGCAAATACGAAGGGTTCGTATTGCTTTATCCGACAACGTGATTCTTTTTATTAGGAAAACTAACCCAAGATATCTAGTGAGTGTCATAAAAGCGGAGGCAGCCAAGATAGGCAAGCCCCAGCCGGAATAGGAAAGACACTACGTAGAGGGACCTAGGTAGCCTGGGAAGTACAATATTGCCGAATCGGAATCAGAATGAGGTTGGTGATTCAGACATGTCTCCCCCCCAATGCTCATTCAGGCTAGAGAGGTGCGCATCCCCTCTTTTTGAGGATTGAACCTACATTAGCGCTCTGCACACGCCATGTAATCAGATCCACATCGTACGGTTAAGGTCATTCAAATAACAGCTATGACCAATCTAGCCCAATGGGTGATTTCACTTGAGCCTTGGATATGTTGGATTATGATCAATGGTGGGACCTCTTGTTCCCAGGAAGATCCCCCGCCTATGATATCTATAAGAATCTGAAAATGCATCTATGTACACAAGGTTGGCGCTTTTAAGGGGTATCAGAGATTTTATAACATCATGTTGCTCCGTAGTAGGACCAGAGCAGAGCGTCAAGAGTGGTTAGGGACCACTGTTTCAGCCAAATCCAGACCGGCAGGTCAACGGGTAGGGGGGGCAGCACTCCTCCCATGGGTGCGATGATTTTTCGGACGCGAATTCCATAGAAATCCACGGGATGAGTTGAATGATGGGCAGTGGACTTCATGTTAATGAGATACCGCTCAGCCAGTCTTCCGAGCCTTCATCTCTGCGATGTATTTACCGGTCTTGGAGAGAGGCACGACATGAATGCTGACAAGCTCATCCAAGACCTCGACCTTAGCACCGGAGAGAATTTGCAACAAAGGCAGCTTCTTGCCAGCCTTGATCAAACCACCCGAGACAGTCTGCATGAAGCACTCAACACCTTCGAGGGTGTATTCCTTCTTGGTGTCCCAAGGAAGGGGGAAGATGTAACTCAAATGGTCCTCAATAGCGTTCATCTCCGAAAACGCCTTGATAAAGTCGGACTGGGCCTCCATGGGGTAGAGGAAAACAACCGGGAACTCGATTGTGCTCTCCGGCGAGAGAGGATCAGGGACGAGACGGATCTTGGCATCTTCCATATCAGGAGGCTGATCGGTTTTGCGGGTTCTAATCTGACGGGCGCGCAGAGCTGTGCTGAGGACCATATTCTGCTTGCGCAACTTTTCTTCTTCGGCCTTCTTCCTCGCGGCAGCACGTTCCAAGAGGGCTTTGCGCTCGGCAATCTTCTTGGCAGATTCTTGAAGAGCCTTACTTTCGGGGTCAATTGCCAATCCTCGGGCTGCAGCATCTTCAGCCTCGGCAACTTTGTCCAATTTGAAGAGTGCCAAGGAGGAGCGATAGAAGGCCTTCACGTTTTTAGGGTTGAACTTGAGGGCGGCAGCACAGTCGAGAGTACAAGAACGGTAGTTTCCTGTAAAGAAATATATTAGCCAATGTCCCGTATAGCCAGGAAGATAAAACATACCTAGTTCCAAGTTGCACAGTGCCCGGTTAATGTGTGACGCCTCCTCCAATTTTCGCAACAGTGCCACCTCTTCCTCGGGATCTTCAGGCTTCTCCCACTTATTCTCCTTGGCGTTAATGACAGCAATAGCCTTTGTGTAGAACTCTTTAGCGTCAATCCACTTGAGTTCCTGCACAGCTTCATTGCCTTGTCCCTTGAAGGTATTCGCAACCTCGCCCCTGGTACCTTCGTTCTGCAAAGCCTGGAGGGCATCTAGGAGTACGTTTTCACCCTCTGTAAACCCATGTATGTCAGTCAAATCAAACAATCATGCCCAAGGAATAATCCGACGTACTCTCATCGCCCGCATTCTCAATATCGGTCATGAACAGAGGAGTCTTATTCATCATTGCCATCAACTCCTCTGGGGTATGCGACTGGATAGCCGCAATAGCGGGCGGAAGTTCAGGTGCATTGGGATCGGTCTGGCGCGCCTTCAGTGCCTCCTCATTGATCGGGAAGGGAATTTCGTGTGTAGGATCGAAGGCGTCAAACCCAGGCTGGGGTAGACTCTGGGCGGCCTCGGGAGGGGCTTTGTTGAGGTTGAGCGACTCATCAAAGTCATCTGGGAGTTCTTCGACGCGCGACATCTTGTAGGTTTGTCACAGGAAAATTGTATTGCTCTTTCGGAGAATCGGAGATCATCCAAATGCTTAGAAATGATGCCCGCAATGCAAACGGTGCAAACAGGAGGGGTCTGGTCGGCCCTAAACCCTATTACCGGATTCGTCGGACTATAATGGAGATCCAAAGACGTAAGATTTATGAAGAAGAAGGAATCGAAAGAAAGTAGGCGATTATAGGAATATTTTTGGGTTTAAAATCATCGAAATTATTCCACGATGGACTGGATGTTTCTATGTGGAGAGCCAGATAGGTGCCTGAGGCCACAACATTTCATACTCCTTGGCTATTAGTCTATCAATTTGCTGCTGTTAGGTTATATTGCACCATCTATGCAGATTTGCTTCACTATTAGCATAGTTCTATCGGAGATCTTCTATCAAGCATCTTCTGTAACAGAAAGTAAGGGCATACACCACACTGTTTGATGCTTGAGGTACTCCACTAAGCAATGTCAATACTACCTAGTACAACATAGACAGATAGTCCGGGGTATCTTTAAAGCCTGAACTTGCATACTCATCCCCACAACTAACAGCTCCACAGAAAGTTAAACCGCATACCCCTTTAGCCCTGTGACAGACCTCCGCACATCGGAGGCAATGTCATCGGCGAAAGCCCGACCAAATGAAACCCCGCATCAATCGGGTTGAAGACCGACCTCCGGTATAGGCAATATATAGTCCTGGGTTCCAGGAGTATGAGAATAATCGAATAATCTGATTTACCCCGGATAACCCTTTGTAGCAACAAACACCATAGAACGAACCATGGCGAAAAACTTCAATATCCTCATCCTACCCGGCGATGGCATCGGCCCTGAGGTCATGGCCGAAGCCGTTAAGGTTCTCAAGGCCTTTGAGACCCCCCAACGCAGGTTTGAACTACGCCAGGAGCTGATTGGAGGTTGTAGCATTGATGCTCATGGCAAGTCTGTGACCGAAGAAGTCAAGCAGGCAGCTCTAGACTCAGACGCAGTGCTCTTCGCCGCAGTTGGAGGTCCGAAATGGGACAACCAACGTCGTGGTCTTGATGGGCCTGAGGGAGGCCTACTTCAACTGCGCAAGGCTATGGATATCTATGCAAACCTACGCCCGTGCTCGTCTACCTCGCCCAGTGCCTCCATCGCCAAGGAGTTCAGCCCATTCAAGCACGATGTTATTGAAGGGGTTGATTTTGTTGTCGTACGGGAGAACTGTGGAGGTGCCTATTTTGGCCGCAAGGTCGAAGAAGAAACATACGGTAGGCTGACCTGAAATTCAGTTGATCGAGCAGCAATCTAACTTTTTTTCTTCTACTCCAGCAATGGATGAATGGGGCTACTCCGAAGCCGAGATCCAACGAGTTACCCGTCTATCCGCCGAAGTGGCACTGCGACACAATCCCCCTTGGCCTTTGATCTCACTAGACAAGGCAAATGTACTAGCTTCGTCGCGACTCTGGCGCCGGGTAGTGGACAAGACCATGGCAGCTGAGTACCCGCAAGTGAAATTGATACACCAGCTGGCCGACTCCGCATCACTGATTCTAGCAACGAACCCGCGATCCCTGAATGGCGTTATCCTGGCTGATAACACCTTCGGTGATATGATCTCCGACCAAGCTGGGTCTATTGTGGGCACGCTGGGTGTGTTGCCGAGTGCCAGTCTCAACGGTCTGCCTGGTGATAAGACGTTAAAGACACGACCTTATGGGCTGTACGAGCCCACGCATGGATCTGCTCCGACGTAAGTGATAGACCCATGTGATAAGAAGCCCTGTTCTAACTTTGTGATAGCATCGCGGAACAAAACATTGCTAACCCAGTTGCAATGATTCTCTGCGTCGCGCTTATGTTCCGATACTCTTTGGGCATGGAAGATGAGGCTCGACGTGTGGAGGATGCGGTGCGCAAGGTTCTGGACTCAGGGCTTCGGACGCCTGACCTTAGGGGCAAGGCTGGGACTAGAGAAGTTGGCGATGCGG
Organism: Penicillium thymicola; assembly: GCA_030142185.1. Lineage (NCBI taxonomy): Eukaryota > Fungi > Ascomycota > Eurotiomycetes > Eurotiales > Aspergillaceae > Penicillium > Penicillium thymicola. Next base: position 48,838 of record LACB01000060.1, read on the forward strand.
TTGTATCCGCACTATAACTAGTATCCATCGAAGAAGATAGGAATGACTATACCAATGGTTGAACCGTATTAGTCACACTGATCCATTGAATCTCACCCTAACAAAGAAAGAAACCGATCAAAGCCAATGTTTGTTAGCTGAAAACTGGGGGTGAAAGAGAAGAAACTTACCTAAAACCCACCTGATTTCATAATCCATTCAAGATTATAACATCCTCTAAGATTTACATTCTTCTTCCTTTCTTATTCCTCCATGTCTGAAGCTTCCATAACCCCAGAGATTCCAAGAGAAGAGAGCTCACAAGAAGAGTCTCCACAAGAACAGTCTCCCACAAGAAACAAAGCACTCAGCATGTCATCCGAAATGCCAGCTACCTCATCGAAAGCAGCGATGGCACCAAAGCACCCAAGCCAGCAACCAAACACACCAGGCTCCTGCGCTCTCCGTCTTCAAAACCTCGAGCAACAAACCTCCACCACAAAAGGCGAGCTGATGGTATCAGTCGCAGCAGACATCTGCGCAACCTTCATAAGCATCGCCAAGTACTCCGAAGAAGGTACACTCAAAGCACAGCACACTGGAGTGATCGACAATGTGATCCAGACAATCCGCGGCACAGATGTGAAACAGCGATACTTGCTCGATCGACAAGTTCGTCGACTGCGCAAAGAGAGGAACTGGATCCGGAATAAATATTTGCGCCTGGCTGATCAGGCCGATGCAATGGGTTGCGCACATCGGACGAAGATGCAGAACTTGAGCACCTCGCTGCGAAAGGCACGACGGGAGGTGGCACGCCTACAAAGTGAGCGGGATATGCTGCGAGCTTGCTTGAAGAAGAAAGTAACTAAGGCTGTTTCGAATGGCAATGTCGATGTCGATGTCGAGGGGGAGGATATCGACGGAGAATATGAGATTATTGAGAGTGGTGATGAAAGCTTGGAAGTATGAAGGAGGAGTTCTGATTTCGGATAATTTTCTCACATCTATGGGAGTTTCTTTGTTTTCTTTGTTTTCTTTGTTTTCTTCGTTTTCATTATAATTTCTTTGATCTCTTCTTTTTTTTTGGGCTTTTATGGGTACCCGTTTACACTTGCAGCTTTTCTTTGTTTTGGCCCTGACTGTTAGGGCAAAGGAGGTCTGACCTTTGTCCAATATGACTCATTTTCATTGTACCATACGAATAATATAGTAAACAACTATGGGAGACTCGGGTTTGCCCATCAATATGAGTGCAACATGAGTGACAATATGAGTGCAACATGAGTGACAATATGAGTGACAATATCCGAATCGCAAAGTCGGCTTATGAGTTCCGAGGCCTGGATCGGCATTTGATGGCGAATGTGACTTTGCAACTTCGTATATCGGTTGTTTTCGTGAATTTATAAGGTGATAACCACTTCAAATGGGAAATCCAGATCGGAACTGGACAATCCAATCGGAAATCGCAAGAATTGCAGGAATTGCAAGAATCACAGATCATAAGCAAAGTGTCCAAGTCCAACCTCGGCATCTTCAATAGGCGCAGGCTGATTCGGCCCACGGATCCACCGACTTCTCATGTGGAAAGTCCGGGGGGTTTCTTTTTTTTCGGTTCGCCTTTTCCTGTTCTTTTTTCTTTTTCTTCTCTTTTCTTTTCTCATTCTGATATTCAGTCCTTCCACTGAACCCTCTGCGAATTCATCTCGGAAGCCGACGTTGAGTTTGTTCGACTTCCTCCCGATAAATATACCCCGGACCGCGTTATCGGCCGATACCCGACAATGAGCACCCACGACTATGACGCTGTCCGCAAGGACATTGCCGATATCCTGAAGAAGCCCGGTTATGATGATGGTAGTGCAGGGCCCGTGTTCGTCCGACTCGCATGGTAAGTAAATGTGATTCTTGAAGCCTGATCGTTCCCGATCGGGGCTGCCCAGATCAACGGCGATAAGCCCCTTGTCAACACAATGTCACTGACAACGATTCCACAACCAGGCACTCCTCTGGCACATATGACGCCGAATCCGACACCGGTGGTTCCAACGGAGCCGGCATGCGATACGAAGCAGAGGGTGGCGATCCCGCCAATGCTGGCCTGCAGCACGGACGCGCATTCCTAGAGCCGATTAAAGAGAAGCACCCCTGGATCACGTACTCGGATCTGTGGACACTGGCCGGCGTAGTGGCGATCAAGGAGATGGGCGGACCGGATATCCCCTGGCAAGGCGGACGAACGGATTTGATCGGCGAGACCAAGTTGCCGCCACGAGGACGTCTGCCGGACGGAGCCCAGGGTGCGGACCACCTGCGATTCATCTTCTACCGCATGGGCTTCAACGATCAGGAGATCGTAGCGCTGACGGGAGGACACAACCTTGGCCGATGCCACGGCGACCGCAGTGGATTCGAGGGTCCGTGGGTGACGAATCCTACGCGATTCTCAAACTCTTTCTTCAAATTATTGCTCCAGCTTGACTGGAAGCCTCGCAAGATGGTGTCGGGTAACACTCAGTTTGTGTATGAGGATCCTGATGCCGAGGAGGATGAGGAGCCATTAATGATGCTGCCGACTGATATGGCGCTCTCCACGGATCCGGTATTTGCCCCATGGGTTAAGCGGTATTCTGAGGATAAGGAGTTGTTCTTCGATCACTTTGCCAAGGTGTTTGCCAAATTGGTTGAACTCGGTATCCGACGTGATGCTCAGGGTACAGTGACCAACACTGACGGTACTCTTGGTGGGTATGTGTCGGCACCGAAGAAGAGCAACACTGCTACAGGTCCGCCCAGAGCGCGTCTGTAGGGTGGCATCTTTTTGTTTGTTTCTTGTTTGGTTTTTCTTTTTGGATTAATTCCCCTCTGCGTTAGTAGATCTGGGACTGCAGAATGCAGGATTCGGACGTGTAAATAGATCATAAATCATAGAATGTGATGAAGATACTGGTATTTAATAAAGATACTGGTATATGGTTATTGAAGTAGAGAAATTGTAAAATGAAATAGAAAAGAAGAGGGAGAAAGGGGAAGTCTGGGGTAGAGACTGCGGGGAAACAGGGCACGGCTATATCGGGGCGTATAATACTATGTTAGTATGGATGTATACGATGTATACGATGTATACGATGTTGTAAACTTGTTTTCAAGTATTAAGATATTAAAATGAGTAATTATAACTGTAGATATGTACTAGATATGTACTACCTGGTTAACTAACTAGTAGTTAACCAAGTATGTACGCGTGTTATACAGACTCGGGCCTCGGGTATATCAAATAAGAGCCCGCTAATTGGCAGATGGTCATGTCGACTAGTATCAATAGTATCAGTAGTGTATATTGTGTATATTGTGTATATAGAATCATATTAAATGAAACTAAATGGACACAAAATGGAATAATAACATAAATCAAGACAAATCTGCCTTATCGGCATCATTGGCATCATCAACATCATCATCATCAGCATCACTATCACTATCACCAGGTCTCCAAGTTGGATCGGTATTTTTGTTCTTCGAATTCCTCAATCCAGGTCGTCTTGATACCCTCGGCTTCGCCTCTTGCTGTTTCTTCTGTTCGCCCTTCTGTCTTTGCTGTTTATAATATTCCTCTCTCGTCCATTTCGGGTCTTTCTCCTGTACCACTTCTTCACTCTCATCATCTACCTCTTCTTTCTTCTTCTTTTCGAGTTTTTTTTGCTTCTTCTGTTCCTCTTTCCTCTTCTTCTCGACCTGCTCTCTCTTTTTCTTCTCACGTTCCTCTTGCCTTTTCCGTTCAAAGAGGTCCTGATTCCTTTGCCTCTCGGCATTCTTTCGGTTAATTTCCTCCTCTCGCTCCACTTCCTCATCGTTCTCGTCTTGGTCACTAAATCTCATCCTGGATCTGAATCCACGCACCTTCTCTATCCGCAGGGCCTGCTTCTCTCTTGAATTCAGGGCCTGCTTCGAAATAGCGTAGTTTTGCATCGCCGTCCTCTTCAGCTCATTACCGTGCCTATTACCGAAGAGTCGGCTTCGAAGCTCAGGGATAGTCTCTGCATCAGGCATGCTAATATCTGACCCAGTGCTCTTGCGCTTGCGATTGCGACTGCCCAGATTGGGCGACTGGGGTGACATAGGTAGCTCGGGGAAGTCTAGAGCTCCTTCCTCGCTAGGTAAACCTGAAGGCCACATATCGGGACTTGGAGGGAGCCAGCGCGGACTCTGCATCATCGACTTGAACAGATGGTTCTTGTTGGTATTCTCAGTTGGGTCTTGATCATTGCCCGATGGATCACCAAGTCCATCCAGATCCATGAATGAGGTCAAGTCGAATTCCGGAGGTGTGTGGGTGGAGTAAAGCGATGGATCAAGGAGTGATGGGTCAATGACCAATGGATCAAGAAGCGCCGGGTCAATATGTATAGGTGCCAGAGGGGGTGTGGCAGTCTGTACAGCAGCTGGGTTGGGTGATGTTTTCGTTGTTGCCCATCCGGGGTTGAAATTGCTGAAGCGTTCACCATTGTGTGAAAGTATACGAGGCCATGACTCGCGCTGTAATGGAGGAGTCGATCGCTTCCAAGGGACGTGTTCTTCGAGAACATTTTTGTTCAAGCTCAGGCAATTACCTAACTCAAGCATCGCGTTGGTGGCCTTGGCCAAAAGTTCGGTGGTGGGATTCATGATTCGTTCATAGAAAAGGAGCGGAATAGCGTGATGGCTGACCCATTCAGTTGGTACTTTTTCTTCACGTTGAAATGCTGGGATGCCACCGACAATGACCCCGGAATTGATTTGGCTGTCGTACATCATAATATTCCCATCATCTTTCTCGCCTCGTGCCGTATCCGTCCAAAACAAACGAGCATGGGACTCGTTGTTATAGATGCCGCCAAGCCAACGATAGTGTGCGATCTGTTGCTTGTCTTCGTAGTCTATGTAATTGAACTTGAGGTTCTCTGTATGATTTCGGATTCGCGTCTTGAGATCAGAGGTCACCACCAGACGCAGCGGGAGTTGACCGATCTTTCGTTCTCCGGTAACTCCCGTCGGATCACCACACTTATTACACTTGAAAGACTTTCGTGGGTAGAAACATCGCTCGATCAACACTTGTAGATCTACTCCGTTTTCATCGCCCGGTAGGTAGCCAGGTAAAATGCACGATCCTTGATGGGAGTTGTAGAACGGAAGCCCGTGCTGGCATTTGCAAGGAGTCACTCGCTCAACGTGGAAATAGCGGAATTGAGCGAAGCTTCTCGTCGCCACTGACCAAACCGCCCAAGGAGGAATCGGTCGTCCCATTTCCAAGCCGCTTGAGCCATCGATAAACATACGGAGCCACTCATCACGCACAAATATAGAAGTCTTTTCGTCGAAGGTCTCCCAGCTCGCCATTGTCACTTCGATGAATGCTTTTTCGATGTTTTTGAACTCCGCTGCTCGATTGTTTGCACGATCTATCTTGGTGCAACCGGCATCGAGCAGCATTCCCGCCACAATAACAGCATCTGTTGCACAAGACATTGAATCCCAGATAGGGCCGCGGCCGCGGACCGGAAATACAGGGCCATTTGGGTCCCAATCAAAGGTCAATGGCGACAGCTTTACATTTAGCGTGGTGGGGAATGATCCAAGCTTCAGCGAGAGAATATCGTTGTAAGACTGGGCTGTCCGGTAGCGAATAGGCTTTTCAAGAGACGGAATGGTGGGATCGCGGTCCAAATCAGCATACACGATCTGCATCACAGCCCGTTCCACGAGATCCGTAATCTCTCGCGTGTCAACCGGCCCTAAAGGTTGCGGGGCAAGGGAGCTCAATTGGTGCCTTCCAATGGGAGCCACTGCATAGGAAGGTTCCAGACCAGGCATCCAGGTGAAAGTTGTGATATCATCAGCAGCAAAGACGGGCTCTTGAAAGGGTGGGGTTGGGGAACGAGGGTAACCTCGGTAAGCAGGAGCACCGGGTGACATTTGTCTCGAGCGTTTGCGACGGAATACCTTGTCTTCGTCTAAACCCCGTTTTTGGCCTGGTGCGGGGCCCATTATCTTCTTGCCCGGCGGATCGGTCAATGAAAAGGCCGGTGTAAATCGGACTCCTGGGTTTAGGTGATTCAAGAGATGCATACGGAGGATTTCCTCTTGTTGCGCGGCGAGTGTTGGCGCCGGAGGTGGTGGAGGTGGGGGTGGTGTGCACAAGCTGTCAACTGAGTACATATATTGTTGAATAAGGTAGTCGGGCATGTCTGGCGGCGCATCATGAGGGCGTATATACGCATTCAAGATATTTGTGTTCATATCTGGTGGAGTGTTATACCACCTACTGAGTGGCTTTGGGCGTGGATTGAGGTCGTATCGCAAGAGTCGTGGTCCAGTATCTCGGTTAACATTGAGCATATCTACCCAAGTCTTCGGCCGATGGCGTTCTTGCATGTAGTAGATGAGTTTGAACAGAAGCATTTGTTGGGTTTTGACATTTAGCTTCTTTCTCGTTGTCATGGGGGTCTTAGTTGGTTCATGATAATGTATTCCCCAGAAGTAATGCTTCGTCAACACTTGCACCTGTGGGAGCTTCAATAAACGAATATTACCCAATGCAACGGCTTTAAAATTGGCATTGAAATATTCCCAGTCGTCAGGTGGATTAGGAAGACGGGTAAAATCGTAAAGAGATAAAGGTGGAGGTGGGTGTTCGAGATCCTCCGGCCTCGACGGGAAATCCGAAAGGGGAGGAATCTCGAGCGGAGAGAAATCATTCATCGTGATAAACTGAGAGTTAAGGAATCTGAAAATTCGCCACCACGGGCTCAATCAAGTGTAATATGCTAATAATGGGGTGTCCTATATTGGTCTGAGGAGATTGGAAAAATGGACCGAAGGCCGAAATGGTGCGAACCAAGTGCTTTAATGGACAACGAGAGGCATCCATTGTCCAACGTGCCGGATTGAATGCCACCTTTCTCAACCGAAAGAAATAGAGTGGCATATTGTAGATGGTAAGCGCGAGATGAAAGAACACGCCGAGCGCCCCGAATCGAATACCTATGGTAGTACCCTGTTTCTTGATGAACAAAGTATTTACATCCTAAATGAGGTATAGGGCCAGGGTAGTATAAGCGTGGGGTATTCTATATTTATCACATTAGCTCAATAGTAGCTTGGTCGAGATCAAGTCCAGAGGATATCAAAGGACTGAGTAAAAATAAAAAGGCACCTCTGATATCAACGGTGGGTCGGGTGCTGGAGTTCATTGAACAAAACAAAGAACATAAGTTGTTAAATCCCAAGGCGACATAGACCGGGGCAGATCCAGCGCAGGTCGAGGATGTTGTGGCCATGTTGCTATCTTGATTGACTATGAGTACATCTCCCGAGGTCACCCGAGTCTAGAAATGACCATCAAAGTGCGTCAGTGGTTAGTGTCGAGGTAGAAATCCCTGATGTATCCCGCAATTGAATGGGAAACGTTTGGGATCTCCTGGCTTGGAAAAACACACGAGCCAAAGAATGTATGGGTCTGCGAGTGCCAATAGACTTAGAGATGAGATTGAATCGCTCAATCAAATATTGAAAAGAAAGATTAAAAAACGGATGAAAGGAATGGCAGTGTCACAGAGTAAATTAATATGGATCTCAAAGATTACTCGAAGCACAAAGAGATACTTTGACAGTGGCTGATAACTCCAAGAATTGGGTTCGTCACAGTTTCATGTCGAGGACGAGGAAAACAAAGCCAGTCTTGTCAGGGCTTGGGGTAAGATACGTGTAAATAACAGATTGAATTACCTGAATCTAACATAAAAGTTACAGTCATGTGATTTCACATGATCTGCTATCAAAACTAACCACTTTAGGCCTAGCGCCTGACAAGCGAGCCCTCGCCCAAATCAGGTTAGCGCCACAATTACCCGATCCCACAAGCAAAGTCACATACGTTGGACTTCCTCTCTCCATCCCTCTGTCGACAACCCATCGCGATCCTCGCCCATCGCCCATCATGTGTACGTGACGACCCCTCCTTTCAGTCTGAGAGCATTATATGTTATACAACCACGAATTTGCCCAAAAAAAAAGAAAAGCAGGAAGCGGTGGCAGAGACGACGGTTCTCGAAATTGAATGTTGGCTAACATGGAGATTTGTCGATAACAGCGCTCGTGACCGGCGATAAGACGAACTTCCAGTTCATCTTGCGTCTGCTCAACACCAATGTTGACGGCAAGCAGAAGATCATGTACGCGCTGACCCAGATCAAGGGTGTCGGTCGCCGTTACTCCAACCTGGTCTGCAAGAAGGCCGATGTCGACCTCACCAAGCGGTACGTTCACCACAACCCCCCATCGAATACACAATCATTCCCATCCGTTTGTTATATTGGAGGAAACACTTGAAGGAGAAATTGGCGCATTTTGGACCTGGAATCGACACACGGAATATCGCACAATCAATCGCACAAATATCACAAGACCGGCAAAGCTGACAAGACACTTTTTATAGTGCTGGTGAGCTCACCACCGAAGAGCTCGAGCGTATCGTGACCATCCTCCAGACCCCTACGCAGTACAAGATCCCTTCGTGGTTCCTCAACAGACAGCGCGACATCACCGATGGCAAGGACACCCAGGTTGTCTCCAACGGTCTCGACTCCAAGCTCCGTGAGGATCTCGAGCGCCTCAAGAAGATCCGCTCCCACCGTGGTCTGCGTCACTACTGGGGCCTCCGTGTCCGTGGTCAACACACCAAGACCACTGGCCGCCGCGGTCGCACCGTCGGTGTCAGCAAGAAGAAGGGCTAAATTATTCTGTTCGTTTTTTTGCCGGGGGTTCTTGGAGGGATTCCGTTATTTCCGGTGTGTTTCTATGGGCACTCGTGTGATCTTTTCCCGGTTGTCAAAAAATTGAAAATGAACCATATCAATGAAATGAACCGATCTCTTCAATATACTTTGCTCTTGGTCGTGGATTTTATGGGATCATCTGTGGATCGATTTACCTCCTCGATGATCCTATCTGAATTCTTCGGCTCTCGTAGGGTAGAATATCTTGCAAGGCTCCATGTTATACTTCGGAGAATACCTTACTGTGGGGTTGGATGTCCTAGACCGTCGGCGTGGGACGAGGCCTAAGCCATCGATGAACAACTATGGGGTACTGGGGTTAATATAATTTTATCTACGCCTATCTACGCCTATCACGGACGCCCACACTTGCATACATACATACCTACTATGTACACTACACCCAATATATGTACACCAAGCTCAACAACCTTCTTAAGAATAATTAGCCGCTTATGCGACCTCATGTATGTTTTTTTTTTTTGTAGTTTTGTTAGTCTTTTTCATGTGTTAGGAACTTCTTAGATATTCTTCCTAGATATCCTTTTTTAGACAGTATAGGCAAAGCCCGAAAATGTGCAAACTACCTAGGTACCTTCCTCTATAGTTATAACCCTTGCTTATTACTCGGAGTTGAAGTCTATACAACATTGATTAAATTCAGAGTTGTCTAGATATATACTAAACAAAAGCAAATCACCGAAAACCAGCAGAAAAACAGATGATACCGACCTCGGGAGTATGCGGTCTTCCCGAATTTCCCCAGGGATTGGGTGTCAAATTGTGCTAAAGTAGCCAGTCACAAGTTCAGTAACACGCAGTGCGATAAATTTATCAACGCATTGTAGCAACATGGTCAAGTGTTTAGAACCACTCGCCACCGATCCAGCGGTTGAAGAACTCCAGACCAGATTCAGGCTGGTCCATGGGAACCATGTGACCACCGCCGAAGATACGCATGAAGGTGAAGTTGCCGTGGGACTTGATTTGGCCGATCTTCTTTCCAACGTGCTCGTTCTGCACAATCTTGAGGTCCTCAAGCTCGGCGGAAGCGAACTCCTTCTGGCCTGGCCACTCAAGGGCCTCGGACCAGGCCTTGTTGCCAAGCCAGTTGCAGATGAAGTCAGCATCTCCGGCGTAAATCAAGATGGGGATCTGCTCAAGGAGACCGGGCACAAGACGGTGGTAAGGCTTGAACCAATCGCCACTGAAGAGGAAGTTACGGTTGATATCGAAGTTGCATGAGTCGTAGCCATCAACCTCAGCACCGACAGCCTCACGCACGCTCTCCTGGCCAAGGTACTCGCTGATGTAGCCCAAGCCCTTGTAGCACAGGTTGTTCTCGTCCTCACACTTACCGCGAACATCATAAACGTTCTGGCCGGTACGCTGGTAGGGGCCAAGCATGGCGTTGTTGCAGTAGATCGAGGCCGGGACGCAAACCCAGGGGCTCTCGCTGTTGTAGCAGGACTGGATCATGCTCTGGCAGCGGGACAGGGCGTTGTCCATAGACTGGCAGGTGCTCTCATCCAAAACAGCGGGGTAACCACCCTCACCACAGGCCATGGGGCGGTAGTACCCGTACTGAGTAAGACCGTCGGTGAGACCGTTTCCAATGAGAACAGATTTGAGGTTGATGTTGCGCTTCTTGTGGGAGAGAATCTCCGAGGCCATGACAGGGATGTAGTGGCCAGCGTAGGACTCGCCAGCAATGTGGAAGTCCTGCTTAGCGTACTCGGGGAATTGCTTGAAGAACAATGTGAGGAGAGCATATACGTCCTTTCCAGCAGCAACAGTGTCGCTGACGGAGGAGCCACTGTAGGAGTAGCCGACATTGATAGGCTGGTCTAGGAAGATCACAGAGGCATTGTTGTTCCATGAGAAATCATTGTAAATAGGCTTGATATTAGCACCGATGGAGCTGGGACCGAGTTCCATGAACAGTCCGGTGAGGGACGAGCAGCCGGGGCCGCCGTTCAGCCACAGGACAACGGGGTCATTCTTGGGGTCATTGCGAGACTCGAAGAACCCTTTTGGATGTTAGACAGATCATACATAATGGACGGACTGTTTCCAAACTTACAGTAGAATAGGTGCTTGTCGTCCTCGTTGTCATCCAGGTAACCACTATACTGCTTCACGCCGGGATCAATGCCGAGGGCGCTAGGGTCAACCTTCTTGGCGCGGAGGTTGTAGGCCTCCAGCCTGCCGTCAACCTCACGCTCCTTGGTGCCCTCGGCACCAGAGACCCAAATGTCTTGGACTTCGGCACCACTGACATGATAATCCCAATGGGAGTCAGGCCGGCGGGTGTGCTTCTTGGGCAGGGAAAGCAAGGGAGCGCTCTCCATGGATTCCGGGAAGTAATTAGAGACTTCCTCCCAGAGCTGGCGAGCCTCACTAGAGAGAGACTTGAACTGGTCCTGGAGGTGCTGCAGGGGCTTGAATGCATCCGCACCCTGTTGGACTACCTTCTCCGCATGCTCGCTGTGAGCTCCGAGGACCTGCTGGAAGGACGGGGAGGCGGCCGAAGCAGCTCCCACCAAGAGAGTGGCGGAAAGAACTCTCATTGCAAAGTGTGTTTGGATTTCACAGCAAGAATGATGCTAATGATGAGTTGGCGATGAAGAGCGGGTACCTTGGGGTCTGGAACCAGGCACCTCTTATCAGTAACCGTTTGTAGGAATGGATACAAAAGTAAGGCAAAGGAAGATAATCACTTACAATTTTAAGATACCACAAGATACTTTACTTGATAATTGAAATAAAGTTGAGGGGTTCGAAGAAGCAAGACGGTGATCTTGTGAGATGAGGAGAAGCAGGTCCCTGGGGCCGATGACGCCGGGAACAGTCGATAAGACGAGGCGGTTGGACCAATCAGGTGACTCCAAGAGGGCGCCCGAGACCCCATGATCGGATGATTCAGCATGAGTCACGGGATTCCAAGGTTCCAAGGTTACAAGACGAGCTTGTCGACTAAGCCTTTTTCGGTAAATTTCCCTTCCCGAAGTTCAATCTTGATGAGGGCCTCCTCCTCTATGTTGTACAAAAGGCCATGAGGCATCAATATGGGTGCCTTAGGTTGTCAAGGATATCCGAAAAAGGAACGGTCCCCCACTTGACATCATGTGATCCATAGTAAATGCAAATCAACTTTTAATACTCCATACTCAGTTTACATATATCCTTTGTTCTTGACGGTGTCATTCATTTGGAAAGCACACTGATAAAATATATCTTGAATATCACCGCATTTTCTAGTGTCTGTTTTTCCCCCACTTGAAGCAACCAGCCCTCAGCGGCTTCACACACCCAAAATGCCGATCAACCAACCCTCCAACCAGATCAAATTCACCAACGTCTCAGTAGTCCGTCTAAAGAAGGGTACACTTCTGTCTAATTTATACTGCTTTGACTTTTTCTAACCTTTTATCTCCATCTAGGCAAGAAGCGCTTTGAACTCGCCTGTTACAAGAACAAGCTGCTCGAATACCGATCCGGCGCCGAAAAAGACCTCGACAATGTCCTCCAAGTCCCAACCGTCTTCCTCTCCGTCTCTAAAGCACAAACAGCCCCATCAGCAGAGCTAACAAAAGCCTTCGGGACCGGTACCCCGCGCGAGGAAGTCCTCCAAGAGATCCTCCGTAAAGGCGAAGTGCAAGTGGGCGAGCGTGAGCGCAAAGACATCCTCGAGCGAGTGGAGAAGGAAGTACTGGATATCGTGTCAGGCCGACTAGTTGACCCCTCAACGAAGCGCGTGTACACATCTGGAATGGTCCACAAGGCGTTGGATCAACTGACGTCGGCCAGCGGACAACAACAGACACAAGCGAGCGGGGAAGCGAATGGAGAAGGCGAAGATTCTCAGCCGAAGAAGCCGCTCTGGACGGGAGTTTCAGCAAACCGCTCGGCGAAGAGTCAAGCGTTGGATGCCATGAAGGCTCTTATCGCTTGGCAGCCGATCCCTGTTATGCGGGCTCGCATGCGTCTTCGTGTGACATGCCCAGTGTCCCTGCTTAAGCAGTCTGTCAAGGCTGGCCCCGGTGCTGCGTCGAATAAGGAGAAGGAAGCCCCCTCCGGTGGCTCAAAGAACAACAAGAAAGGGAATAAGGGGTCGAAGAAGTCTAAGAAGGACGATTCAGACGTCGAGGCTGGTCAGTCTGATGTGGAGGCTGCACCCAAGGCCCCGAGCACTGTCAAGGACAAAATCATGGCTTTTATCGAATCGATTGAATCGCAGGAAGTGGTTGGTGGGGATGAATGGGAGATTGTTGGTTTTGCTGAGCCCGGTGCGTTCAAGGGATTGAACGAACTCGTGAGCAATGAGACTCGCGGAAGAGGGCGGGTTGAGGTTCTGGACATGTCGGTCACACATGAGGATTGAATTATGACGTTTGATTTCTCTATGGGGCTTTGCTGTACATGATATACCGACATACCGATATGACTGATGATAAAAATTAAAAAATGAATCTTGAGATATACTGAATTACAATATGCCACGACTCATTCTGTCTCATTGAGGGGGGGATTCCTTACAACGTAGGGGTGAAGAAAGTCTATCCTCATGGAAAAAAGCAAAGATAAATGACAAGTCAAACAGTGAAGACACCCTGTAGGGAAGGAAAACATACATAGCATCAGCCATCAGCTCGTAAAAAAAAAGCCACTCAACATAGAGAATATCTTTGCAGCCTTGGGAAAATCCAAGGGTTTCAAGTATAATAGTATCGGGGCATACATCATTGACTCGAAACAAGAGGGCAACTAAAAATATGATACAGTAAGACTAGGATATAGACAAATAAAAGCAAGAAACTTAACGCCACAAATGAGAGAGGTTTGGGTATTCCTAACAAAAAGAGCAAAGCAATCATATCTCGTTTTTGTGACTCTGGAGCAACTTAGATGTCCAACCCAGGCACGCCAATATGATCACATCCGGTCACCATCAAAACCACATTCTTACCCGGGCCAAGTTCTTTAGCAAGATCTATTGTCTTGGCTACCGCGTGACTCGAGTCAAGACCAGGCGAGATCCCCTCGTGGTGCTGAAGGTTTCTAAATCCGTCCAGGGCCACCGTGTCGGTAGCCGTGGAAATTTCAATCCGGCCAGAGTCCTTCCAATGGGCGACCTCGGGGCCCACAGTAGACAGGTTCATGTCTGGTGAAATGGAATGCGAGTCAAGGATCTGGCCATCGTGATTTTGGAGCAGGAGAGTACGAGCACCTTGCAGTACTCCAAGCCCACCATCTGTCAGGGCAGCTGCTTTGGCGGCTTCGACCCCAACCAGACGAATAGATGAATCATGAAGAAACGGTCTGAAGAGACCAATTGCACCACTACCGCTGCCAACGGCGGTGACGAGGGCATCCGGCTGGCGACCTACTGCCTCGTGCATTTGGGCTGCGACCTCCTCGCCTAGAAGGGCTTGGAACGTGCGAGCCAAAGTCGGCAGTGGACTGGGACCCACCGGGCTACCCATGAGGTAGTAGGCAGATTCGTGATTGCAGACCGCATACCGCAGTGCTTCTGTGATAGCAGCGCGTAGACTACCCATGCCGGAGGGGGTTCGAGCCGTCAGGACCTTAGCGCCGAGCGACTTAATCTCGAGTACGTCCTGCTCCTGGGCACTAGCATCATCTGCACCAATGACGACGACGCAACGCAATTCCAGACGTGCGCACATTGCAGCGGTGAACTTGCCATGTTTGGCCGAGGCGCAATCTGTGACGATCTCAGAGCGGCCCATCCGGCGAGCTAGCAGGAGCTGGCCGATGATGTTGCGGGTCTTGTGGCTGCCGTATTCATTTTTGTCCTCGCGCTTCAGCCAAATGGTAGCGCCTCCTGCGAAACTGGTTAACTTCCCAGCTATGTGCAGTGGCGTCGCACGGAAACGCTGGAACATGGCATATTCTTCCCAGAACGAAGGGTCTGAGACGGTGGCCTCGAAGAATGATGTCAGCTCGTATAGGAATCCCATTATAGATTCAGGGGCGAACCGACCCCCGTAGGAGCCGTAGCCATCAAATGTAACCTGAGGGGCCCGCAGACTGCCATCTGCCTGCAGGATGGGGGTATACGGTGTGGTGGTGTTCAATCTCGATGTGGAGGTAGGCTTGGCAGGTGACTCGGGGGGCGTGGAAGTGCTTCCAATGACGGTTGATATTGTCGTTGCTCTGGTTTCGCCATCTGAGGCATTTGTCGACTCTGTTTGTGTACTGCTATCGCAGCTAGAGGGAGAAACTGAAGGAGTTCTGGACTGTATGCTACCAAGCCCCTCGAGGCAGGGACTGGCAACACGTACTTGAGCAATCATTCTGCCATGAGGTCTCAAGCGAACGGGATCTTCCACGTTTCCGGTGCCATGTGTTGTGGGATCAGTGGGTTCACATGATTTGGAGGAGGAAAAGCAAAGAAAACGGCGCAGAGAGCGAAGCATGATGTGTTTTATTTTCGGTGTAGTGATTGACAATCAAATCAGAAAAAGCCATAGAAAACAAAGAGACTGAATTTGAGGATAGAATATTCCATGTAATAGAAGTTAGGCCATTCTTATAGTGGGCGAGAGGTGTATTAAGTATAGATTGGACGTTCCTGCCTTGGAGCACGTCGGGATCTTTCAGCTCAGGCCAAATTGAAGGGAAAGTTCAATCTAGCCGGATTGCCTTTCTTGGCTAAGTACTTGGGTAGGTTATCTGACTGGCTCTTCTTCTTTCAATTGCAAGTGGAGTACATTGAAGTATATGGCCGGTATTGTGACGTTTCCTAGGGGCCGTAAACAAGTACAAGCATATACAGCTGAGTGTAAACATTATTGATTCTATTCTCAGAAGAACTATGTAGCAATGGGTAAGACTCGCCTTATTTCTGTACACCATGGAACTATGTACAAGACTCTTTATACTGACAGAAAAAGCACGTAACGATGAGTTAGACTTCCGAGGTCAATAACTTCCTACTTGTCGAACTTCTTTCGGAAACCTTGGCATTATGAATCAGGTTAGAATACTCTGTACTCCGTATGGCGTATAGTGTAGTCCAACCATTCCAAATAAGCGAAATACTTCTAGATGCAATGAACCGCAGCGGTGACAGCAGTGGGACTCAAGCCCCAACGCCAATGTGCTTAAACCCAATCTAGTGTGATCAGATTCCATATCTTAATTGAGGCGTGCAACTTTGCAGGGATCCAGCTCCTTCTGGCACCAAAACATATCCGATAATATTGATTATCAATGAAATTGGGGCCTGGGGCCTCTCAAGGCAGAATCCCATATGATGCTGTGTTACACCATGCGCACTCTCAGAATAGACTTGTTGGTGTCTCACGAAGCGAGCCTTATCTCAGGCCAAATTCAAATCCACGACGTGATTCATTCCAGGTCCCGTTCCACGTGTTACCGTTGCTGTGTCTTCCGAACGACTCGGCTTATACGGAGGACAATGATCATCACTTTATCCCAAATATGAGACATATTAGACTCTATGCAGTTCAGGGGTATAATTCTAGCAGGATGATTTTTTTCACTGATGGGATGCTACTATGCCCTCAATTGGCCTATGGGTCGTATTAGTTCAAGGGTCTCTTTCAGCCACATCTTTCATTCAACTACACATTCTACTAGGTTTCTTTCAACACCAAACTCTATGTTTTTGACTAGTATTTTAGAAAATATTAGGGAAATTACTATTCTTAATATAAAAAAATGCAATCCGCCGACTAGCAGTTTTATCGTTGGACATTGCTTTTTTTTTTTCTGTGTATCACTATCACAGCACGTTTGGTATACGCTCATCGTAAATTGGCTTCATAATTTACCAAACGGAACTAGATCTCCAAGATTCACTTGTACTCGTATGGTGATCGGGGGATAATCTTCTAAATCGACCTAGGGCGAAGCTGATCATGTGATGAATTTAATCGGACATCTTTCAACCAATGGACACTCACCCAAACAGTTAATGAGGGGTCTCTTTTACTTTCTTTCAATGGATGGCGATTTTGTCGCAAGATATTAGAGCTAGTAAAGTAATTATTAGCCAAAATTGAGGTTGTGGAATTTTTCTGGTCAAAATGGGGATCAGGATACGAATATATATTACAGGGACTTCTAATGCAAGCTCAGAATTTGCATAATTCATTCATTGAATAGCGTAATGTATTTGAAATTCCATTACTGGACACTAGGAGACATTGTTTTAGAACTACAAACTGTCATAACTTCAGGGCTTAGTATGAGCAATAAGCTTGATGAATATACACACTGCATTTACATTCTAGAGTGGGAAAGCATTTAGACAAATATCATGTAGGTTTGGGATTCTACCTGGGATGTCGATATCACCAACAATACATATGAACCTATAAGAGGATCCTTGATTTCTTCACTGACTGCTTTGTGTAGCCTGGGCGATAGAGAGCTCTGAAATAGAGTGGATATAGGTCATGGTTATGTACCCTTTTGTATTCATACTGCAATATGAGGACTGATGCCCAACGGCGGATCGTTTATTTGAGCATTTTGAATGATAGACGGATAAACAGAGGTCTTTCGTTCTATCCTGCTTTGGGAAATGTAGATTTCTGCCGTAAGGAACATATCCCACCTTTCCCAATGCATGGTAGAAGATGATGTAATTTGAACACTCGACTACGTATGTAGGTAGCATTGAAAAACAGAACCAGTAAGTTGCTTCTGCCTTCTGCCTTCTGCCTTCTGCCTTGCAAGGAGGTGCAAAGAAACCTGAAAATGCCGTAAAACTATGAACAAGATTGGTCTTTGTGACGCGCAGAATCGGAACCCCTAAATCATTGATGTTGTTGATCATGACGTTCTTGATTAAGTTAAACTCTCCAGCCCTATGAACTTAATATAAGAGTAGAAGCCAATTAGCAACCTGGAAACCTTGACAGTCCGTTTTCGGCGACAGGTAAACCTCGAAATCCGTGAACAGGTCGCCCCCCCCAGATTCCATTACCCGGATTTTGGTGATCAGGGGTCAACACATATAGGGCGACAAATAAGGCATTGTATGATGGTTGATTTGTTCCCTAACTGTTAACACGTTTGAATGCACATGCACTATGTAGTATAAGTACCGGTAGCCTGGATCAATATCAAGTCAACACTAAAACATCCCCACAACATCCTCACAACAAAGTTATCCTACCCTAACACGACAAGGGCCATCACATTTGGTATTTGCACGGATACTGTACTGACCGAAAAGCCTATTGGTGGCAAACGAGCTGATCGTACGAATCATTACCGGAATAGAGCGATATGCGATCTTGGCGCGGGGAATAAAGCTTGGCTTAGCGGGGGAGATTCTTCGAGAACAACCTTCGAACTGGAAGAATTTAGTTCTAGAGCGATCTATATAGACCGTGCGTTGTTCCTTTTTGGATCAGATTACATTTTGGAGTTTTATAGTTTAGGTCAAAGACCCACAAGGTTATCGGAAGCAACGGTTTAATTTTCTCTATACCATCTAAGAGAGACATTCGTAACGTGTATATCGTGATAAGAGCAATGGCTCACGAGGCCAGGGGTGGATAAAATCAAAGCAAAACCAACGGACCCCAGCAACAAAAATAAAACAAACAGCAAAATCCTTAACGGGTATACGCTTAGATGCAAATGCATGACAAATGTGAGAGAAAGACCATCGATGACCGCAAGTCCTCGGCATCTAGCGAGGAGTGACACGGTCCGCGAGGAGAGTTCAGGTGGACATCTATACTCAGAATGGTATCGAGATATTGATGTCCGACCGTGGTGAAGGAGCAAAAAAAAAGGGGTTGAATAAATATATAAGACATCGAGTCTTGAGGAATGGAAGGGATGATTCGAAAAAAAAGAACAATCTCCTGGATGTGAAGAAAGTAGGTTGGCTATCAGGGATAGATAACTCAAGCGCAGACCTGGACGGCAATCAAGGCGCGGGTAAGATCCTCGGGGGCGAAAGGGAGGTCCTTTCGGGCGGACATGATGCACGGGGTCATAGCGGGCGAGATGGCGTGGACGAGGGGTGAAGAGTAGCGGATGGACTCCTTGAGGAAGAATTTGGGGTCCTTTGGATCCTCTGGGATCTCGTAGATAGAGCCCTCGTTTATCAGGGTCATCATTGAGCCATTATAGCTGGAGGGGTCGACGACGGTGGAGGACTGAGAGCCGGAGTGGGGGCCGCGTGGCGATGATTCAGCAGGGGCCTCTGGATGGTCTGGATGGGAGGAGGCTATCGAGAAGAAAAAAAAAAACCGTTAGAATTAATTTCCTTGGACAGGGTTGAGTATTTTGATTCGGGCTGGGAATGCGTACCTGGATCGACATCATCCGGAGACACCGAGTTGTCAGAATCGGACGGACCGGAGTAACCGTCCGAACCCTCATACGTGGCACAGGGCGAAACGGAGATTTCAAATGAACGAGTTCTTTCGACCATCGCACCCTGGAAGGACCAAGCGGCTAGGCTCTTCTGGTGGGCACGATCGAAAGGACCATGAAATTTCGAAGGGGGACACTCGTGTCGTCTATAATATTCGATCTTGGGCTTTCCGTCATTTTTGGACTTTTTGGAGGAGCGGAACACCCGCTTGACCTTCTCGCGGAACGTCATATTGGAAAGAAAAAAGAATTGTGAACTGGGATATTCAAGATTCAAATTCAAGAAGTTCAGAGATCAATGCGGGCGGTTCCTGGGGAAAATGCCTCTCAGTGCATACCACTCCCGGATTGGGAACGGACGCGGTGGGTGTGCAAGCACGAATAGCGGGGTTCTTGGTTCAGGAACAGTGTAATCATTCTATGATATAGAGAGAGAGAGGGGGAAATTACAGGAAAGTAGAAAGAAGGAATTAAAAATAAAAGAGAAGGGGGAAATGCGGGAATTATAGTCAACGTGGATGCGACGGCAAGAGAGAGAGATAAGCCCAGGTGGGATGGATGTCCGGGTTCCCCAGAAGCGTCTCCGGTCCATATCCGGTGAGGGTATTGGGGCAAAATGGAATCCACTGTCTGTGCGAGAGTAATTTATACAAAATAGTCCAACATACGGAGTCGATATTATCACCTATCATCTTATTCATTTTACTTTGCTATATGATGTTGGATGTTGAACTTCAATATTAAAACATCCCCGACTTCGTATAATACTATTGTTGATTCGATTGTACATCGGCAACCCCGACAAAAATCAATTCCCGAGAAAAATGACCCGAGAACCGGCCGAGTCTGGGCCAAGAATTTGTAATGTCACTGTTACTAGTAGACGGATAGTGGTAGCCAACAGAGTCCCTCATATTGGTAGTGTGTCATAAACCAAGATATAACTAGTCAACTAATGTAAATTGTACAATAGAACAACCTTGGAAGTGATCGGAGATGTCAGTGGCGTCCAAAGAATGCAACGAAGGCTTCCAGAAACTCGGTGAGCCTCACGGTTACATCATTATCAAAACAGGTGTGTCACGAAATGGATTGAGAAGGATGAAATGTCCAAGCCAACAGACGGGAATAAACCGGAATCGGAGTGGAACTTTCGAAGCCTTGCCTCCACTCGGCACGCTTTTGCCGCTTTGCCTCTCCGTGGCGGTGGTTTTGATTAATAATGCACATCTTGGCCAAATTTGAATAAGAACAAGGCCGGCTGGCCCAATGGCAAGGCGCTTGACTACGAATCAAGAGATTGCAGGTTCGATCCCTGCGTCGGTCAATTCTTTTTTTCCCATCTCTTTTTGTCCTATTTACCTAGCTAGGTATAATGTCTACTCAAGTCCTGTTTTGTATATTTATTTTCTTATTGTTTTAATGTGAAGATTATATTGATGACCTCATATTTTATGGCATTGTTTGAGATTCCGCTGTTGGAGATGCATGTAATAACGTATAAAGTATTAAGGTAGGAAGCAAATCAGGCAGAATATACGATTTTTTCTCATTAGAAGGCGAGCTTTTTACTATATAAAACCAGAATTATATGGTGGTTGGCAGAATATATGGCAGAATCCAGAATCGCACCCGACCAGGAAGGCGGTAGTATTAATACTTAATTCTTCCATTCTTCAGGCAGGGAGGGTGCGAGCAACAATTCCCTATAGTTATGAATGATTTACAATACACTGTATAGAGCGGTGTAGAGGGCGGTGCTAATTAAGGCATCAGGCAGCAAGATCCCCTAGTAAAGGGGGATTTGAAACCTGGCCCATATACTGATGCGTAGGACTCTCCAGCCCTATGCCCCAGGATTTTGCTAGTACAACATACCTAGTTCCCCTCAGCTGGAACCCGTGCGGAGTCCGGAGAAAAAGCGATCAAGGGTCATTAGTCAAGGGATGAGCGAGGTGCTTGATTGGTCGGGGGGTCAACTAGAACCCGTACTTTCTCTCAAGGTTTCAAATCCTGCAACTGCCCCCATTCAGCGTGACGATCAGCCGTTGCTTAGTATTTATGGAAATAACCAACCTTGGCAGGAATGCCCGGGCATGCAGTATGAGGCGGGTCTTCAATCCGGCTCGGAACTACTCCGTATCATTGCTTTCATTGAATCCAATTCGCACAATTCAAGAGTAGAGTTGGAGATGATCTCTCAGAACGTTTGTAAGCGATAAGTCAAGCCCTGGAGGCGGGATTGTGTCGAGACCCTCTGCCAAGGCCCATGTGTGCTGCCTTACGCATTTAACAAACATACTAGCCTAACAAATCGAGCATCTGCCAATGCAGCGTGCAGACCATTCCTTCTTTTCTTTTATGCCCCCTTTTCCCTCGATCAATCAATCTGCGTCAACTTTGATACTATCCCAGCCTCCTTGGCATTCCCGATGAATTCCCGATGAACGGAAATAATACGGAATCGAGAATGCTAGAGAGTCTATCACCGTCGCCGGTGGTCTCTCCACCGCCAGATGGGGGTGTGAAAGCCTGGACGCAGGCCGTGATGGGCCATCTGGTAGCATTCAATACTTGGGGCTATATCGCCAGCTTTGGCGTATTCCAAGCATACTACCAATCTGAACTTGGCGTTTCCCCATCGGCCATCTCGTGGGTGGGATCTGTGCAAGTTTTTCTCATTTTCTTCGTCGGGACTTTCTCCGGCCGTGCCTTAGACGCCGGTTACTTCCACCATGTGTACTACGTCGGGGTAGTCTTACAGTTGCTCGGGGTCTTCATGACTTCCCTTGCCACCCAGTATTGGCAGCTTTTTCTCGCTCAAGGGGTCTGCACTGGCCTTGGTAGTGGTCTTCAATTTTGCCCCGTGATGGGCCTTGTGGCTACGTACTTCTCTAGTCGCAGAGTATTTGCCTTGGCATTTGGTCTCGTCGGGAGCGGGACCGGTGGTATGCTCTTCCCGGGTTTGGTGAGGACTCTTATGCCTATGATTGGATTCGGGTGGACGGTACGAGTACTAGGCTTTGTGATGGTAGCGACAAGTATACCTACCACGCTGCTACTCCAGCCGCGACTGCCCCCGCGAAGATCGGGTCCATTGATCGATTGGGTCTCTTTTAAGGAACCTACCTATGTTCTGTTTATCCTCGGCATGTTCTTAAACTTCTGGGGGCTTTATTTCGCCTTCTACTATATCGGGGCCTTTGGTCGCACCGTTCTAGGCTTGACCTACTCAGACTCAACCACACTGATCATCGTGACCAACGGTGCAGGGATTCTCGGTCGGCTCATCCCTGCTTACCTAGCGGATCGCTATTTTGGGCCTCTAAATGTCATTATCCCTCTAAGTGTTGGAGCTAGTCTGATGATGTTTTGTTGGGCTGCAGTGGACTCAACCGCAGGGCTCTATGTTTTTGCTGTCTTATATGGCATATTTTCCAATGGCGTGCAAGGCCTCTGGCCTTCGACACTCTCCAGCCTGACACCTGATCTAAGTAAGACCGGGACCCGCATCGGCATGGGATTCACCGTTGTCAGCTTCGCCTGCTTGACGGGTCCACCTCTTGGCGGGGCTCTTATTGCAAGGTCGCATGGTTACATCGGTGCGCAGATTTGGGGAGGATTGTCGTTTCTTCTGGGCGCTGTGATCCTCGTGACTGCTCGGTTGTTGAAAACCGGGACGACCATGAAGGCCAAGATTTGATCCACTTCGCATTAAATGAAGCGGAGGAGTTCCGAGAGTTGGTGATAAGTCATGATAATAAACCATTCCAGCGCATCGCTTTATAGCAAGTACGCACTATATTGTCTTGCTTCAATATCAATTTACACAATTAAGGAGATTATTGAGCAAAGCAGCAATAGTCAGGTTTCCAACACGCGGCACGAATTTGGAGGCAATTTCAAGGACGTCTGGCTTAAAATTCTGCACCATTGATTAGGATCTTCAGTCCACGTAAGAAGGAGTGTTCCATGAGCCTTGCATACCTTGCATGAAGAAAGGTTGACGCAGATTACCCCGCTTCGAAGCAATTTCGTGTCCACCTTGAACGCAGAGTGCGGGACCGCCGAGATGATCACGCCACACATCCTCACGGCGTCTTGTAGCGTCCATTGGGTGGCCACACTTTGCACCTTATCCACTCCATATGGGGCACTATCTAGATGAAAGAGCTGAACTCCTGTGATGTCGACACTGTAGATACGGGCTCCCTGGCCCGCCAGCAAACGGGCAAGGGGGAGTCCCACGACATCAGATCGGTTAATGATACAGATATCCCACTTCCTTAGTTGTTGCTTCTCGGGGAGTCTCTGATCGTAGATTCCAATATGATGTAGCATAAACTCGACGGCCCTTGCCGTGCATGGCACTAGTGTGGGTGCCAAACAGGTCTGCTCTGGACCCTCTGTGACTTCGGGGAATTGGAGCGAGGGCTCGCGGTTGAGAGCTTCAACGTCCTTCGCATGATTGACGATATTTTTCAGCTCCTCATCTCTCGAGTCTCCGAATATCGGATAATACACGATGATGCCGTGGATACAGGGGTTCACGTTGAGCGCCTTGATGTACGTTGCCACGTTTCCAGGCGACAAACGTATGAGACAAAAGTCCACGCCACTAAGAATTAGTAAGTTGGAGAAAATTCTGATTTTAGATGCTTAAATTTAGATCACTTACACAGTTTGACAGGTTTCTCGGGTCCATTCTGCGTATTGGTGCGAGCCGGCATCGTCGCTAGCTAAAACGCCCGCGAGACAGAGACGTTTCGGGAATTTCCGAATCCTGTCAGAAAGCTGATCATACATACTCTTGGATAGCCTTTCTGGGAGGACTGTTTCACCAAGAGGAGTACGCATAATGATACGTAAGGCTGACAATGTCTTTGTCAAGTATCCTCAACAAAGAACAACGCAATAGACAATTGGGTAGCAATATATTGGAAGAGAGGAATCGGTCAAGCAAAGCGACACACGGCTGGATTTGTATTCATATATATATATAGATAAGGACAATCCTAAGTACTAGTCCTTGCATCCAATTTGGGTAAGAAAATTCTTCTGCTGTCTCAACGGCGTACTATCCTTGACACTAAGCCCTGTGATCCGAGGAGAATATCTATTGTCGGAAAATTGTGGATTGCCACTTACAATTTCATGCCTTTGGCATTGAGTAAGAGAAACTCGTTGTTACAAGGGAATCTAGGCTGGCTGCAAATATCACGAGAAATATCATGGCCCCAACTCCGCTTCATCCGCTAACCTGCATAAGCCCTATAGAACGGATCTACACTTTTGTGATGATCATTGCCCATCATTGGTGGGAAAAGCCTAATACCAATTGATTTAGGCTCCTTTTTTCTTTTTCCAACCCTCCTCCTTGAAGCTACTCATATCCTCATATTTCCCGCACGGGATCTTACATGAAGGGGTAGTATTTATGAGCTGACTGCATAAATGTGTGGGTATCACTATATACCTATAGTTCCCTCGACTCTTGTCGAGACGATCACATCATCTTGGCCCTGCAAGTGCTCTATTGCGGAATCTGTATCGGCCAAAAAAAGGTACTCCGTATTCGCGGGCTCCGTCGGTTCTTTCTATTTTCATACTTCGTAATTAAGTAGTATTGAGATATAAAAATGGTGGATATTTCTGAGTCTCATTTCCTGAGGAACAGTCTATCAGGATTTCTTTGCCCACTTCATTCACAATGGTTCAAATATTATCTCAAACCCCTGCCTCTTCGTCTTTTTCCCCACCCAACATAGTTGTGGTGGGAGGTGGTGCGAGCGGGCTTGCAGTACTCCTTCAATTGATTGAGAGGGCTAAAAGCGGCAGCCAGTTTGGCAGAGTTATCGTGTTGGAAAAGAACAAAATCCTTGGTCCGGGTCTGGCCTACTCAGATGCCTGTACTGGTACTATATTGAACATGCATACCGATACAATGGGCATATACCTCGACCAGCCGCGCCATTTTTCCCAATGGCGAACATCTTTCAAAGAAGGCGATTTTCCCTCGCGGCAAAACTACGGGGATTACCTTCAAGCTACCTGGGCCCAAGCAATGGACGCAGCTCAGCACACTGGATTGATGGTTACTGTTGTTCATGATGAGGCCAAAGAGATCGACAAAGGGAATGATGGCACCTTTTCCTTGACACTTGGAAATGGAACACGCCTCATGTCACCGGACGTTGTCTTAGCTCTGGGGAATTTCACCTCAGTTTTTAATTCCCATCTCATCAACCTACCCGGATTCTTTCAGAGCCCATGGCCCCTGCCCCAGCTGAAAGCCATCCCACCTGAATCTTCTGTCATTATCGTGGGCTCGCGATTGTCTGCAGTAGATGCTGCCACATACCTCTCCGACAACGGCCACCAAGGCACTATCACTATGATTTCACGTAGTGGTCGTCTGCCTAAAGTCCAAGGGGACCAGGCTACCTATCCACGTCGTTATGCATTACATGAGCTTGCAAAACAGATTGAATTCGATTCTCATGATAGCCTTCTTCAGGTGATGAGTGGCTTAATGGATGAGCTGTCACAAGCCACAAACGGTGACTGGAGCTGGATTCTAGATGATTTATGCCCAGTGAACCAGATACGACATGATATCAAGGCTGCTCTCACCGGTCAAGTCCAGTGGCAGGCAGTCCTACGAGGAACAGCTCCAGTCATTGAGCGATACTGGAATTGTTTGTCTCCAACGAGTCAACAGCTATTCATGGAGAAATATCATAGTGTCTGGATGAGGTTCCGTCATGGAATGCCCGTGCAAAATGCACAGAAGGTACTCAGGATGCTGGAAAACTCCCAACTACAAGTCCTTCAAGGAGATTCGGTGAAATGGGACGGCACGTTCAAAGCACAGACTTCCGCCGGCATTGTCGAGGCCCCGTACGTAATTGAGGCCACTGGCCAAGAGTGCAGACTAGAGCGCATCCACTCGCCCCTTCTCCAGTCCGCACTAAAGAACAACCTTATCACGGCTCATCCTAATGGTGGAATAGCCGTCGACTTTGATGGCTTGAGAGCTTCACCGGGGCTTTATGCAATCGGGTCCCTCACTAGTGGCACACATTTATACGTGAGTGCCATCGACCGAATTGCGGCCCATGCTGCTCGGATCTCCTACAGTTTGACGCAGAACCCTAGTGTGCAATCGTTGCATGTGGCAATCTTCTGTGGATCCGATCTTTTCTCGCACCTCATGGTTAGCAGTCTAGTCCCTCAAATTCTCGCTGCCGGTCATGTCCCTTTCGTCTACCTGCCCAAACACAAGAGCAACAGCAGCACTATTTCATTTGATCTCCGAGAGCTGGCCTTTTTTGAACGAGAATTGCTACAGAAGTACGTTCGGCCTTACTTCAAAGATAGGACCGTCGAAGGTACCACAAAAAGAACAGTGGACCAAATCCGGACCACATACGGAGTTCTTGTTGAAGAGGTACCCAACGTCAACAAGATGTCCTTCATCCAGACACTTGCCAGACACCACATCAGCATTGGTTTATCAATCCGGTGCTACCAGCGCTTCAAATCGGACATCATCCGCTACTTCTCAAAGCCTCGACTTTTACTCAACCTCCACCCTGGGGTGCTTCCTGCTTACCGCGGAGTCATGACGACTGTCCGGGCTATGAAAAACAAGGAAATCTACTTCGGATATTCCCTTCATGCCATCGATGAGAACTGGGACTCGGGGGATGTAATTGAAATCCGCAAGCATCATATAGACTATTCGAAGTCGATGCTCGCGTTCATGGGAGATGTTTGTGAGATGGGAGTGGCCGTGGCGATGGATGCATTCGATACTATTGCCAGAGGAAAGGAGCTATCAAGAACACCCCAGAAGACTGAAGCAAGCGGATATTATACTTTTCCCACAAATGAAGAATTGCAAGAAATTCGGCGGGATGGGATCCGCTTGGTTGATGCTGAGAGTATTGTGAAGATTGTTGTGGAATCATTTGCACCCTCCAAGGAACAGGAAAAATTCCGCACATATATTGAAGCAGCTGTGCAGGATTGGTACCGCCAGAACCTGGCTTAGAATACATTCTGTTCTGAAGAAGTCTTAACTTTGAATATCGAATCATCCTTATGTCCGACATCAATTGATAACTTTTGGCGCGCGAACGGTGACGCAGGAGATTATTGGCCGTATTACCGATACGTGGTGAATGGGGCTTACCGAGACGAGAAGGCAGCGAGCCCTTCGTCAGCAATCATAGCAGCATACATTAAAAGCGTGGAAGACAACGTGAGCGTATACGACTTCGGTGGGCGATCATACATAGTAAAGAGGTATGGCCCTGAGGGATGCAGTTTGTATTCGTAAAAGGAAGTGACTTGAATTCAGATACATAGTTCCCATATCTCGAATTTAGGTCGGGAACAGCAAGTTTCCAATACAAGAGCAGGATTGTACTTCTGGACCAATGCCTCAATCGATCTGGTCCCAGACCCCGTTCGCCATATTGAGTGCAATCTCACTGAACTGGTCGGGCGTCAGTTCGTGTGCCAGGGTGATCCGAATCGCATATGTTGTCGCAATGACTGAATCCAGCTCCAGTTTTCTATCCCCAACTACCTTCATGATATGACACAGGAGAGTCTCCATAGGAAATGGCCGCGATGCACGGTAGGTGCACTTGACGGTGTCAATATGCTGACTCCGAATGATGATATCGACCGCGGGTGGGCCCATAGACTCCTGATGATCGCCGTCGGATGCAAGTCTGATCTCGCCGGTAGCGCGATCGCAATACTTGCCATCCACAATTGGTGTTCGTTCCTCATCATGCCACCCAGGGGCGTGGAACTCCAGGGGATGGGTCGAGGACATGATAGAGAAGAGTTGGGATGAAATGTCTTGAGTATTGAGTTTCAATGGAGTTGTAGTATGATAGTGTTCTATTCTGATGGGTTTTGACTTATATTGTGAAGATGTGGATGGAAAGTGAGAGATGTGCGACAAGGATGCTTTTATATGCGACAGGGTGCGTGGCAATAGTTAGTTATATGCAGGAAGCCTGATTATGCCATGCAAGCCGGGAAGGGGTAGCATTCTAGGAGGGTTGGGGGCGGGGGGAAAGCCGGCTCCCGGCAGGCAGCATTATAATCACTCATAGCCACTCACGTCCTTGACATGGGTGCTCAGCTTCTACGTGGAGGCTCTTTGTTCGCTATGGTAGTTAGTTACATATAACTAGGAGTATCGTCTTAACTAGTTAGTTATTGGCGTAATTTACGAAGATCACATTCCGAATTATACATAGGACTCGATGTATTATTTCACGATGGCCAATCGGATGTATTGTAAAGACTGTCTGATTGTGTTTGTCGAACTAGTAACTTGCAAGTAAGGATAGACACCCATTCCCCATTTCACTTCCATCCGGTGGCAAAGTCACATTATGCCGCATTTCCTAAGAAGACCAAGTTAGGATTTCCATCTCAAGCCGTCATACAGACACTGGGTATTCTACACAGAAACAATACTCACTACTACGCGTGGCAGCCACACTTGGCACACTGGCCGCCCGACTTCGCGAGAGACGAAGGGTCACAAAGGTAAGTTCCCTTGCTGTCACATCGACAGCCATCTTTCTTCTTCCCATTGGTGCAACGAGCGTCGGGGTGCAAACCCCCGTTGCACTTAACGGTGTACTTGGCGCGGGGAGCCACCTCGACCGGGTTCGGCTCAGGGCCGGCAACGGGGTTGGCCATGGCAACGGTGCCAAGGACACTGGTGATGAGGATTGCGAACTGAGTGGGCTTCATGTTGAGGAGTTTGATGGTGTTTAGAGGAAACGATTTTGTCGATACCCAGGTGCATGGGAGCGTCCTTCCGTGACTTATATATAAAGACAGGACCGGAGAGTCGGAGGAGACATTCTTCTACTTTTGGACAATACGGCCACCACGGCAGAGAGTACGAGAATACCTACATGTGAGTTAGGGTGCATCATGCATGTAAGAAGAGACGGAGCGACACCGGCGTAGCGACGTTTCATTGACATGACATCTGAATTGGATAGTAGCAGATTATGGTCGCCTAGCAAGCTCTAGGACGCAGCCTTGGTTTGCTTTTGCTCCTGGGGCTATCTATTATGCAGTCAGCCGTCAGACCGTGAACTGACTCAATTTTGATGATAAAAGGTATTCCATAATCGGTTCTCCCTGCTTGCTAAGGCTTCGACTGATATCGGTCTCCCATGTCAAGCTAATTTTCCGTATAAGCGCAAAGAATATAGAGGGAAGGGTTGTGACATGAGTTCGGCTTTTGTCACGGAGCAGATAAGATGACTGTTCTCGAGGGGTCCACGGCCTGTGAACATGAAGTTGACATTATGATCCACAAGACAAACAACAAGAGCTAAGAACCAATAAGGGCGGTGGCTTCCGTAGACCTACAGGCCAATATTATGCACCGAGGATCCGTACGCCTTCGCAGCAGCCGCCTCGCCGCCCAATTCTGCATACTACACAATGCATACGAAAACCCGGGTGCTACCCCGCGAAGAGTAGACATGCATATATCATATTGGGCGCACCCCATAGCATAGGGTCGGCCCGCCCTCCGAGTCCAATTACGCTCCCCAAAGCGGGGTCCAGCAACTCCTCTCGGGTAATGACGCAAATGACAAGAAAAGGCCACACTGGTCGCATCTAGAACGATGGATGCGGGCTAGAGGGAAAGAGGAAACAAAGGACACGATCAACCAAAAGGAGACTAACCAACAGGGTATCGTCGAGCGAATTACTCGTACAAGAAAGGCGTCCCCGTTGGCCATGGTGCCAGTGGGCTATGACAAATGCATCAGAAGGATCGGCAAAAAAGTACTATTGTATAAGCTCATACGCCGATCCTGATACCAAGACAGCCCAATCGGGTAGACTAGCAGCCAGATCCCTAGCCTGGATGCGTCCCAAAAATTAGTCAGGTCCCCCGGAAAATGGAAGCCTAGAAAGCGTTACATTTGACCTCGGTCAGGGGCTTCCCCATAACGGAATGATCGGCTGTCAAACCATTGTCCCTGGTGGCATTAGATCCAGCGCCCTGTAATATCACACAATTCAAAAGTAGTTGTTGTGGTGGTGGCCTAAGGCCGCCATGTATGTGTCTCAGACATCAACCCCAGATAGTCGGCAGATCCTCTCCTTCCCCACTTTCTGGCCCACAACCCTATACTGGCCTCAACACTTTCACATACTGGTATTTTTCCCTATCAAACGTGACCCTCGCTTGTCTTTGATGGGAAACGTATTGGTTCCGAATAATCTGGACGTCTATTTGCAGTTCAGACATCGTTATTGGCTGTATTTTCGTTCGTTTGGCACATCTAGCCTCTTCAATTTCCTGCTCGGTCACCCAACGGCCCTTGAAGTTTGTAACTAAGCTTTCGTAATCAACGGCAACTAGGGTCAAAGAGACACATTTTGTATTCTTGGTCGTAGGGTATAGAATACACGTATCTGCAAAGGATGCGATATAGATTCCTAGTTCGATAGAAACTCGTTTAATGGTATGAAGTGGTGTATAGTCTTTCATTTTGTCATATAGACCACCTGACCAGCTCATGGAAGTGGATGTTGAACTATCCCCGAATCGCACGAGGAAAACCTGATTCTGATTAAAGATCATACAGCTCAAAATGTTGCAGGTAAGTCTTTCTTTGTGGAAGGCAAACAGACAGGGCAGAGGGGGCTTTTAAAAGGAATCCGGGCTTTCCATCAACTGTAGTGGCCGAGAAGACGAGACAGAGCACCATCTCCTCACCGCTCCCTCGATATTTGGCCCGTGATGTTAGGCTGTTTAAACCAATAGAAGGGCGCTTTCAGCAGTAAGTACAGCATAATAATGTCACGGGAACAAGAGCTGCATTGCTGGGTTACAAAAATGTACCCTGTACCCGAACGTTCCTTCACAGATAATATATTGGGCCTTGTTAAATATGGATCTACTCATGTTCACTACATAGTATGTACGTCTATGTAAATGTACACTTGAACTCCAAATGAGCGTCAGACTGTATTGTCTTCAGAAAAACGGAGTTTATAATAAAGTGGGCACGCTGGACATCTACTCCCGAGGTTTAGTATCACGGTCATTTTGTTGAATCGCAATAGCCTCAGATTCGGTTGCATGAAGCCGAGGTTATTACTTCCAAAGGCCCTGGCGGTATTTCAGAAGATTAAAACTCCTGGCTGATCTGGATAAATTTTCAAGCATTTCATCTACAAAATATAAAGATATGGGATCAGAAACGATTAAGAGTAGTAGATGTATGGTATCTTCATTGATATAAAAATGAAACTTGAAGAGTAGATTGGCGAGTCCGCAGAATTACCAAGTTTAGCAAGTAATGGGTTGCGCCTGCTCTGCACGTTGAAGTCTCTCAATCAAGACCTTTTTATCCATCTCCGTTCATCCATCTCGCGTCTCTTGGGAGTCCATTACGTGCAGCTCTCAAGTTCCGGCGTCGGCTTTAGTGTCAGTAGATTGGCAAAAATAGCGATTTGTGCTGCTAACTTGTCGGCAATTCACAGGGCTTGTAAGCATTCTGCTGCGTTAATCTAGTACTCTAGATAGCAGTGGCACAATTTTTTGGCTTCGCGTCCTTTGAGGCCACACTGTGATCGCGTGAGAGAACTTCGCCGCTTGTGCGTTGTTCAAGACTTTGGAAGGAGTTATCGTATGATGCTGATGTTCACCGTATTCTCCAGCATACTCAAGGATGATTAGTATCGGTCTTTCTAGGAGCTATTAATCTAGCTCAGATTTACTTCCTCCACGGGCGGGGGAAATCTGTCATATGCTTTTAATGGCTTGGGGTAGCGAGCGTGGGTCATATGGACAATGACAAGGCTATCTGGCGTGCGATTTCTCTATTAGTAAAGAGAATAAGATCTTTAGGTATTCTTCACCAGGATCTCCAACCAGAAAATATCCCATGGGATGCTAAGCTCAAACGGGCCTCCATCATTGACTTCCATCGATGCATATTGAGGTACTAGTTATACCAAGGGTTCTGCCGGAATTCCCCGCCGGAGCGGGCTATCCGTTGACCCGGGATCCTTGTACGTCACACCAGGGCATGGTAACCCCTACAACTACCCTAATAATAATTACTATGTTGTAGTTGGTTACTACAACATACCTAGGTAGTGACCTGGTGAGCTCCCTATTCGTTTTAATACATGGTGTATAGGACAAATTATCGTTGAGTGAAAATTATCGTTGAGTGGGGCCTACCAACACCGGTGCCACGATTATGTACGGAGTGTACAACATAACGTTACTATTTTTGTCTTTGATTGTGATCACCTAACTATATTAGTTAGTTAATTAACTGTTTCAGCCATGATGCAATTGCCCTTTCTCGAAGAATGTCCAGTGAGTAACTCATGAAATATACTGTGTTAGGCTTTGCACCCTTCCCCAGATCATGAGCCCCTTGGCCCTGATCACCCTACTTGTTGCCCCTGGACGGCCCCTAGTTGTGCAGGCACAACCCTATTTACCCGATGCAGACATTAGGGCTGGCCCAAGCTCACACGACCAGGGAACTATGAAAGAGACATCGCATGCGGAGGAATGTACAGTAAATATGCCCAAAAAAAAGAGAGACAAAGATAGATAGAATGAATTCAAGTCTTTGATTTATATTTGAATGCATTTGAATCTAATAATAAATCGAATAGAAGTTGAAAATAAAGAGCCCCCAAAAAAATTAAATTTGTGATAGTTGGGTGTTCCAGAACTGTCCTCACCACGGATCCAAGAAACCCTAGAGACGAGAACATACCGCGTCATCCCTTACTTGACTTCTTCCTTCCTACACTTCACTACTATCGTAAGTTGATTTATCTATCTCCATCTTTCATCTTCTGACCAGCCCAGAATCACTTCAATCTCAACAATGGCCAAGAAAGGAGGAAAGAAGAACAAGAAGGGCAGCAAGCCCGCCGCTGCCGTTGTAGACAACGTCAAGGACGTGATGTAAGTTGGAAAAAAATTTCAACCTTATGCCACATCACCATCTAATTGTTTAGTGAACCCGATCACGAAACCGTCGACGAGACCAACCAAACCGAAGGCCAGACTGAGACTGCGACACAGCCTACCGAGACCGTCGCTGAGCCCACCCCGGCGACCGAGGCCCCCGCAACTGAGATCCCAGCTGTGGCAGAGACCAAGGAAGTGGAGACCAATGAGGCTGTGAAGGCCGAGGAGGCTCTCGCGACAGAGAACAAGGGTTCAGTGGAAGAAGCCGTGGAAAAGGCGCGGGCCTCCAAGGCCGGCCTACTGGGCGAATTGGAAGGTGGCGCTGCCGCAGGCACTGGTATGACGCGTGTTATCTTAAAATGCGACAAGGATTTCAACTAACCCGGAAATCTGCAGCTATCCTCCCGGAGACGACCACTAAGGAGCCCGTTCCCTCGATCGCCACGACCGGTGTTTCTGAGACATTGGCTGAGCGCCCCAAGACCGCGGAATCGACCGACGTCCCTGCTGTCGTTGCGCCCGTGCCTATCGCCGCTCCCGTCGAGCCCGATACTGCCCACTCCAAGCGCCCGTATGAGAATCCCATCTTCAACAATGAGGAGAACCTGAAGCCCCACAAGATGCCCAAGACCGATGAGGAGGCGCTTGGCGCTAGCGTGGCGGAGGACAAGAAGACGGTTGAGACATTGGCCGGTGCTGGACCCGCTTCCACTGCTGCGCTCACAACCCCTGAGCCTGTGCCTGTTCAGGCTGAGGAACCTAAGGCTGCTGAGACTCCTGTGGTTGCTGAGACACCCAAGGTTGTTGAGGAGAAGGTCGCTGAGACTCCCGTAGTTGCCGAGGCACCCAAGGTTGCCGAGGAGAAGGTCGAGACTCCTGTGGTTGCTGAGGAGAAGAAGGTCGCTGAGACCCCCGTGGCCGCTGAGGCACCTAAGGCGGTAGAGGAGAAGGTTGAGGCACCTAAGGCTGCCCAGGAGAAGATTCCTGTCGAGTCCGCCCCCAAGAGCACTCCTGCTCAGACCGGCACCGGCAAGCCTACCTCCTCTCCCGTAGCGATCGCCGCCGCGAACGCTGCCATTCTCTCTTCCAAGGGCGATAAGGCTGCTCCCCCGGCTGCCGCCACAGTCGTCGCCAAGGAAGCTGAGCCCAAGAAGCCTGAAGCTGCCCTGAAGCGTGGCGAGGAGCCCCTGCCGAAGGCTGAGGCGCCCAAGCCCGAAACTAAGGCAGAGCATGTCAAGGAGGAAGCTGGCAAGGCCCAGCCAGAGACCCAGGAGACATCTGATCCCTTAGCAGAGCAGGTCGAGAAGAAGAAGGGCGGGTTCATGTCCTGGTTGAAGCGGAAGTTCAAATGAGTAAATTAATCGCTGTGGGGAGTGAGAGAGCCGGTGTATGATATACGCTGCACGCTAGTTGGGGGTGTGGGGGCTTGTCGGCGACCTCAGGTTGGGCTTTTGTTTTTTTGTTTTTCTTTCTTTCTTTTGTCAGGCTTTGATGATACACCAGTTCAAATTATATATCAGAATCAGAATTATAGTACTTATTATTTGTGTCCTGGGGGCCTTGTAATGTATGATTAAGGAGTGAGTTGGTAACTATTGAATCATTTCGACTTGTTGGGTTTGGGCATGTTGTCTGATGTACACCGCTAGTCAGGCGTCAATGCGTAGTTAGCCCTAGATGAATAACTCGATCGTCTATCTACCTTTCTCCGGCGAATTAGCACTTTTGTATCGTCGCCCTGCACTCAAGTTTTTATCATTGCTCAGAGGTGGTCAACTCTTTTTGCAGACCCGGTTCACCACCGCCCTCATGATGGGTTGCAAATGAAAGACAAACAACCGAGGCAAGACAACATCAAGAATACCAATTTACGACACCCGGTACCCTGATGACGGGGGTGACTAGTCTCATGCCAGGTAGCGAAGCCGATTCACCAGCTCTGATTTGGCTTTATGTCACAAAGTGGCCTTGTTTGCTTCGACGCCATGGATCTGGTCTTTGCAGAGGCGTTGCGTTGCGTTCAGTGCCTTCTAATCATCTCTTTGGTAGAGGCTGTCGCAAAACGTCATTTGTTATGAAAATCATTAGCCCTGTCGTGGAATGTTTCTGGATAGTTCCAAATCGATCCTACCAGATGGTCCGTTTACTATGACCATGGGATCTGGTGCGGGATGACGGACAATTACTGTCTTGGATTGGATTTCGCTCTATTCAATTATCATCAGTAGACAATCTTGTGATGCTAGACGTAAGAAACATACCTTTATCGAGAACAATGGTATACTGGGGGTTGCTAGTATCGAGCAATTTGAACATTCCCCGTCTTTTTCCTTGGGAGAAAAGAACTCAGAAACTTACTGATGTTTGTCAACTGATGGGTATGGATTTCTTGAGACTCGTCTTCTACCATGCCGATCTTGGTCGAAACATTATAGTGGAAGATGTGCCGAAAGGTAGCACTATTGGGATTATTGACTGAGAGATTTCTGGTTATGTACAATATAGTGGATTGGATCTTCCTCATCCGGGCGCCGGTGAGGAGTCACATTCAGAAGTTACTAGAGAAACATGGAGGCGTCATGGTGGTATTGAAACGCTACTTTAACTAGTTCTTGGCCGTGCTATGTAAAGCCATGAACTAAGCTGATTCCTATGATTCCTATGTTGCTCCGAGTTAAATAAATCCACTAAATTGAATGATAAGATGACTAGGTATGATCTGTAGATGTTCAACGTGGGTACATAATAAGAACAGGGTCCAGTCATGTCTACGGGTAGATCGCAGACAAGCGGGGTTCCCGCAGGTTACCCGTCTCGTGCCTCGGTAAGCTTCGAAGGCATATAAAACTGAAGGATGGGTTAGAGAAATTCTACATTCCTCCCATATTTCTACTCGAATTCTTCAAAATGACATCTCTTCCACGTAAGATATGGGAACATCCAGCCCCAGAGTCGACCCAGATGGGTCACTTCCAGCGAGACCTAGAGAAATCCACCGGACGCAAGTTCGATGTGAGTGAAGATAGCCCATGTAAAAAATACTATATGGTCTAACTTCCCCCACAGTCTTTCCATGAGATGTACCTGTATTCAGTCAAGAACCGTTCGGAATTCTGGGAATTCTGCTGGAAATACTTCCAACTGATCCATGAGGGCTCCTACACCAAGGTAGTCGATGAATGCGCTCGGATGGACAGCGTACCAGAATGGTTCACCGGCGTACGTCTGAACTTCGCCGAAAACTTACTTTTCTCGCGCGTTGCTGGCGACAAAACAGACAAGGAAGACGACAAGATTGCCGTGAGCGAAGTGCGAGAAGGCGCTGCGCACGAGGTTGTCCATCTTACGTGGGGTGAGCTCCGACGACGGACTGGAACGCTGGTCCAGGCTATGAAGGCTCATGGGGTTGTTCGGGGTGATCGTATTGCTCTCTGTGCAGCGAATAGCATTGATACGCTTCTTGTGTTCCTGGCGTCAACGGCTCTGGGAGCTATCTTCTCGTCCAGTTCTACGGATATGGGTACTAAGGGTATTCTGGATAGACTGCTTCAGATTAAGCCTCGCTGGCTGTTTATGGACGACTTGGCTGTTTACAGTGGGAAGACCATAGACTTGCGGCCGAAGATTGGGGAAATTGTTCAAGGCATGGAGTCTGATACTGAATTCGAGGGAGTCATCGTACTACCCCGATTCTCTTCGCGGCCGGCGGATATCAGCTCCATTCCTAGGACTAAGACCCTGGCGGAATATCTCGCAAAGGCGGGCGGCAACGAGAAACTTGAATTTGAAAGAGTTGGATTCCGTGATCCTTTCTTGGTGGTTTACTCGTCTGGCACAACAGGACAACCGAAGTGTATCGTCCATTCTGTGGGTGGTGTACTTCTAAACTCCATGAAGGAGGGCATATTGCATACCGAGTTCGGGCCTGATTCTGTCGCCTTGCAATACACGACCACTGGATGGATTATGTATATGTGTGCCGTACAGACTTTGCTCTTTGGTGCGCGGGTGGTGCTATATGATGGAAGCCCATTTATTCCAGGCATCACTGCCTTGGTTGATCTTGCAGCCCAGGAGAAGTAAGTCTTCCTTCTGATGGCATTCTACGATGCACAAGTTCAGGCTAATCAATTACAGGGTGACCCATCTTGGAATATCACCCCGGTGGCTGCATGAGTTACAGCAGGCTAAGATCAAGCCCCGTGAGAAAGTTGACCTCAGCTCTTTACAGGTTGTTACAAGCACTGGTATGGTGCTGCGGGATGCATTGTTTGAGTGGTTCTACGACGAAGGGTTCCCATCCCATGTTCGCCTGAATAATATTTCTGGCGGCACCGATATCGCAGGATGCTTTGGAATTGGCAACCCTCTTGCCCCTCTGTATGTGGGCGGGTGTGCCGGATGCAGCCTAGGCATTCCCGTGGAGGTTTACGACTCAACAATTGAGGGCGGCGACGGAATCAAGGGTGAGCCTGTGGAGGAGGGTATTCCGGGCGAATTAGTCGCCACGTCTGCTTTTCCCAACATGCCCACCATGTTGTGGGGTGACGAGGGCGGCAAGAAGTACCACGATGCGTATTTTGGGAGATTCGATAGTGGGCCCACCCCCTCTTCCCCTCTTCATGTGCCTGTTTGTATGGTCACTAATTCTCTATAGGTGTGTGGACACATGGCGACTTCGTTTCCATCCATCCAATCACGAAACAGATCGTGTTTCACGGACGCGCCGATGGGGTGCTCAATCCATCGGGTGTGCGGTTTGGTTCGGCAGAGATCTATCGGGTACTCGAGGGTCAATTTTCGAAAGAGATTGTTGACTCCATATGTGTAGGTCAGCGACGGCCAACAGATATAGACGAGCGAGTCATGCTCTTTTTGCTCCTGAAACCAGGGGTGGCGTTTACGCCGGATCTGGTTGCACGAGTTAAAAGCGCGATTCGTACAGAGCTGAGCCCCCGCCATGTGCCGATGTTCACATTCGAGACACCCGAAATTCCGGTATGTACTTTTGTACAACATAACAAAAACAAGATCTTTTAAAGCGGGACTGACCCACGTATATCATCACAGACCACAGTCAACCTCAAGAAGGTGGAGCTTCCTGTGAAGCAGATTGTTTCGGGAAAAATCATTAAGCCATCGGGGACACTTCTCAACCCGAAGTGCTTAGACTTCTACTATCAATTCGTCAAAGTGGAAACCTTGCGCCAGAGCAAGCTCTGAGTGGGCTCTTGGGCCTCTTCGCACTTTATGTCTCCATATAAGAGGGGCAGACCGGGTCCATCGGGATCGTCACTTGTCTCTGCCAAACTTTGACCAAGCTTTGACCAAGCTTTAGCAACACCGAGATCGTCTTGGGGGGTTTTGATACGTGAATACATAGTAGAAGGGGATAAAGTAGATCAAATTAGGTAGAGAAATTAAAGATTATAGCATTGGAAGGAATGAAGTCGATGTAGAAGAAGTGTAGAAGAAGGAGAAGGAGGAGGAGGTAAAGTGATGGGCTGATGAAGTACACTGCGTCATTGGATGTCGCCCCGCACGTGAACGGGTTGTCTGTCTATTTATCGCTTCTCAGCTTCGTCCCTCTCATATTCCTCAACTGTTGACTGCTGTTTGATCTTTTATTTGTCTTCTATCTTTTGTAGTTCATCTTTTGTCATTTATTCGCAATTATGGTCCATCTCGCCAAAATTAAGAAGGATAATGAGGTCCCATCTACTCGTGACATTGACTCTATTCCTCCTCCTGAAATAAATGACTATGACACCAATGTCTACGGCACTCACTTTGCGGCCGATCATGTGCCTCAGCATGAAATGCCAGAGCGAGAGATGCCCCGCCAGGTTGCCGCTCGGATGATCAAGGATGAGCTCAGTCTGGACGGTAATCCCAAGCTCAACCTCGCCAGTTTCGTCACCACGTACATGGAAGATGAGATCGAGGAGATCATGACCGAATCCTTCAGCAAGAACTTCATTGATTACGAGGAATATCCCCACTCCGCCGAGATCCAGAACCGATGCGTGAATATGATTGCTAGACTCTTCAACATCCCCACTGATCCCAACAGTGAGAATGCCATGGGTACTTCCACCATTGGGTCTTCCGAGGCAATTATGCTGGGAACACTAGCTATGAAGAAGCGATGGCAGAACAAGCGCAAGGCCGAGGGCAAGGATTGGTCGCGCCCCAACATTGTGATGAACAGTGCTGTCCAGGTCTGCTGGGAAAAGGCCGCGCGTTACTTCGATATCGAGGAGAAGTACGTCTACTGCACTGACACTCGATTCGTGATCGACCCCAAAGAGGCAGTCGATTTGGTAGATGAGAACACAATTGGTATCTGTGCTATCTTGGGTACCACCTACACCGGTGAATACGAGGATATCAAGGCGATCAACGATATATTAGTGGAGCGTAACATCGACTGCCCAATTCACGTTGATGCAGCCAGTGGTGGTTTTGTCGCTCCATTCATCACCCCTGAGCTTGAGTGGGACTTCCGTCTGGAAAAGGTGGTTTCCATCAACGTCTCCGGTCACAAGTATGGTCTGGTCTACCCCGGAGTCGGA
Organism: Penicillium thymicola; assembly: GCA_030142185.1. Classification (NCBI taxonomy): domain Eukaryota; kingdom Fungi; phylum Ascomycota; class Eurotiomycetes; order Eurotiales; family Aspergillaceae; genus Penicillium; species Penicillium thymicola. The sequence goes on from LACB01000060.1 coordinate 88,620, forward strand.
TGGGTCATCTGGCGCTCTCCTGAGTTTTTGCCCCAGGAATTGGTGTTCAACATCAACTACCTAGGAGCCGACCAGGCCAGCTTTACTCTAAACTTTTCTAAGGGTGCTTCTCATGTAATTGGGCAGTACTACCAACTGATCCGCCTGGGTAAGCACGGTTACCGTGCAATCATGACCAACCTGACTCGCATCAGCGACTACATGTCTGCGGAGTTCGCGAAGATGGGCATGGTCATATTGAGTGAGACACATGGCCGGGGTCTGCCACTGGTGGCCTGGCGTCTTCCCACAAACAACGGTCGTGTCTACGATGAATTTACCGTGGCCCACCAGCTACGCGAGCGAGGCTGGATCGTGCCTGCTTACACCATGGCACCTCATAGCGAGAAGCTGCAGATGATGCGCATTGTCATCCGCGAAGACTTTAGCATGAACCGATGTGACAGCTTGATCCAGGACTTCAAACTTGCTATCGAGACTTTGGATGCTATGGACAAGTCCATGATTGCCAAGTACAAGACGTAAGTTCCTTCTGTTCTGGATGTTGCTATTTTCATACTGACAGCCCCACAGGCATATGCAGAGCCACCGCAACCACCCTCGGCACCAGTCGCGTGTTCACTCTCACTACATCGGCGAGAAACACTCGCTGCAGGGCAGGGCTGGCAAGACACATGGCGTGTGTTAATTTCCCCATGTTCCTATGACAGGATCCAGCCCATTGGGTTGGTATCTAGTCGTAGCAAATGCACCACGAAATTTAAATGAATAAATCAATGAACGCGAGGTCACTGGCCATGCATAAGTTAGAGCTTTACAAGGGACTACAAGGGACGGCTTAACAAGTGCTGATTCGATACAGGAAATATATAATCCTGATCCACTGATAACTACGACGTATTTGCGGCAGATTTCAGGTGGATCATAGAGGTAGTGGGGTTATTAGAGAAGGTTATGTTTTTAGATCGTAGGGATCAATATTGTTTTCAAGTTATAGAATAGGAGAGCCTAATAGTAAAGCATTGAGATTTTTATCTACGTACTCCGTACTCTCTGTACGCGTGTCTGTGCTTGAGCTCAGCCCTGGACGCGTTGGTCCGGGGCTGAGAAAAATGGCTCCATCACATATTTCGAGTGCACCATTCTTGGTATGGGGAATGACACTTCATACGAGAATTATAATTTGCTTCGCCATCGAGAGCGGATCCTTTTTTTTCCTTCTTGTCTTGGGGAATTTGGGGGCGGTTTATACCGCCGTATGGTATGTAGTCGATGACGAGGCTCGTATAAATGTTCCTTTTCCTTTCAAAAGTATCCGACTTTGAATGACCGATATAGGAAATTGCAGGGCTGTTCTTTCAAGTCTTTAAATGCTACAATTAAGGATGACTCGTTGAATGCGTGGCCAGAAACAAGCCGCTTTTGACGCTGTTTTAAGCTCTATAACTATATAACTATACTAAGGCGAAGAGTAAACTCCGATACTTAGGACAACTGGTATCTCTCGACAAGGCTATCTATAGCTCCATATTGGTCTTGACTACTCCGTATGTTGTAGTACCTATAGATATTGGATAGGAGACGCTAACCTACGAAAATGTAAGCTCTTTGAGTGGGACTACATCCATCCATTGTTTATTCCCCTATATATAGAACAACCGCTCCAATCATCGCCCGTCGACCCCAGGTCCACCAAATCAGCCTCTTCCCCTCT